>PVHX01017363.1:0-22499 GCA_004024805.1 Geosciurus inauris | reverse complement strand
CAGCCCTATTTTGTGTTTTATGTAGAGACAGGGTCTCACTGAGTTGCTTAGCGCCTCGCCCTTGCTGAGGCTGGCTTTGAACTCGCGATTGTCCTGTCTCAGCCTCCCTAAGTGCTGGGATTACAGGCTTGTGCCACTGTGTCCGGCTCTAAATTGAACTTTTTAAGTCACATGAACTCAAAGGTATTTGGATCTATTTCTCTTTTAAGTTTTAAAAACTTATGAGCACTCATTTATCTATGCCACTTTTTTAATATTTATTTTTTTAGTTGTAAGTGGACAGAATATCTTTTATTTTTATGTGGTGCTGAGGATCAAACCCAGTGCCTCACACATGGTAAGCGAGCATGCTACCACTGCGCCATAACCCCAGTCCTATCTATGCCATTTTTGATACCATGTACATGATATATGGACACAAGCACATATGCAGACACAATAATACAGTACATAGGTGTGCACACATATGCAAAACAGAGAAGTAACAAAAATCTTATAGCTTTTTGTAGAATTTTGTAAGAGGAAATTTTCCCAATGTATTTGAGAGCTAACCCTTGAAAATTGGCATCTGAACAAAAACAGAGTGTAAAAACCTCTATAGTTAGATAAAATAATACTGATCAGAAAAAGATATTAATTTAGGCATGCAGAATCAAATGTGAAATCAATATGAAGCCATATGCTCCAATTATAAGCCGGGTGCGGTGGCACATGCCTATAATCCCAGCACTTTGGGAGGCTGAGACAGGAGAATTGCAAGTTCAAAGCCAGCCTCAGCAATGGCAAGGCGCTAAGCAACTCAGTGAGACCCTGTCTCTAATAAAACACAAAATAGGGATAGGGATGTGGCTCAGTGGCTGAGTGTCCCTGAGTTCGATTCCTGGTACCCCCCCAAAAAAAGAATTATAAAAAAACAACAGGAATTCTAAAAAACAAACAAACAAAAAGACATGGCCATAATTAGTAAAGGATCATGCTGAACATCTTTATCAGATCAGAATGGACTTTTGGCTCAGATTAGAGTCAGTTTAAATATTGAAAGAATGAGAGAGCCTTGACATCCTTAAATATTCTTTCTGGGCATGGTGATGCATGCCTATAATCCCAGTGGTTTGGGAGGCTGAGGCAGGAAGATTGCGAGTTCAAAGCCAGCTTCAGCAACAGTGAAGCACTAAGCACCTCAGTGAGACCCTGTCTCTAAATAAAATACAAAATAGGGCTGGAGATGTGGCAGAGTGGGTTCAATCTTTGGTACCAAAAAAAGAAAGAAAAGATTCTCGAGGCAAAGAAGACTTGATCATTCCATTTTCCCTCCCTGTGCTGTAGTGTTTAGGGAAGAACTGGAAAGAAAACAGGGTGATAGCTTGCAAGAACAGATAAGATAACCAGCCATTTAGGCTTGAATTTAAAAGTGACATTTCTTTTTTTCTTTTGTTCTCAAAGTGGTTTGTGGCAATCACTTCTGGAAGCCTTGAAAGGCTTGCAAGCTCTGCAAGCTCTGTAAGCCTTGGAGAGAGAGATATCTGGCAGAAGCTAAGAAATAAGGGAAGCTGCTGTTTTGAGCTTGATAGGCAAAAATCTCATACATAAAGCCTTTTAACCATTTTTTCCCCCATAAAATCAGTCTCTTGTAGTCCTATAATTTGTTTCCTCTCGAGACCCATTTTCATTTCTCCAGTTGGTAATCAGGCCAAGTTGGAAAATTATTATGCCTCTCCTTTATTTCAACTGTGATTTGGTCCCCCTGCCATTACTACTTTTTTTTTTTGTACTGGAGATTGAACTCAGGGGCACTTGACCACTGAGCCACACCCCCAGCCCTATTTTGTGTTTTATGTAGAGACAGGATCTCGCTGAGTTGCTTAGCACCTCGCCGTTGCTGAGGCTGGCTTTGAACTGGCGATTCTCCTGTCTCAGCCTCCCTAAACGCTGGGATTACAGGCTTGTGCCACGGCGCCCGGCTCCATTACTACTTTTGAGTATAAGGCTCCCCACTGAACAAAAAACAAAAAACAAAAAAAGAAGAGAACAAAACAGAAAATGGGTGCCTGTGCCATGAAAACCATTTCTTTGGCTAGGGGATATCTCCCTGATCCCAGAGGCTCTAGGGGTCAGCAGTTTCTGCCTTTCCTCCTGTGACCTTTGGCTGAGGCCTCACTCAGATTGAAGGATGCTAATTAACTTCTTGATAACTATTTTAATTTAAGGGAGGACATTTGCCAACTAGTTGTGCCCTTAAAATTTCTTACATGTTCCGTGTTCCCTTTGTCCTTTTGGGTCCTCATACTCACAGGATCATGGTTTCATATTATGCTCCTCAATTTGAATTTGGAGGCAAGCCTGTTAGTGCTCTGGATGGTATCACCATTAGAGAAAATAAATAATTTGGATTCCTGCACTAGAACGGATGAGGGGTAGTTTTACTCTAAGTAACTGAGACAGATTTTCCAGTCTTTTCCCTGCCAGATGAGGGGAGCGCAGAAGAAAATGTGTCTTATATGAGTCTAGAGAAGGTAGTCTAATTTTAAAGCTAGAGGAGCTCTATCTTGAGAATCTCTCATAATGGATCCCTGTTTAAGAGGCAGACAGTGCAGACAGAATTAGAGGAGAAGCATTTCTGAAGAGGGAGAGATCGCTTGGCTCATGCTCTGGGGATTAATGGGTCACCTCTTTCCCAAAGACCTCAGATCAGACCTAGATTTCATCTCAGGATCCAAGACTCATTGGGTGAGGGTGCCCTCCACCACTGGACCAAGTCAATCAGAAACAGAGAGACAGATAGTGGTCTATAGTTGGTGTTCCAAAGGACTGTCAGATTTGGGACATGAGACCTTCATACAGCACCGGAGAGTGGCCCTGGCCAGCTGCCTTCAGTTTTTTCAGCCTTCCTCTGTCCCGCTCACTAAATATCTTCCACAGAAAAGGAACTAAAGCAAGTCAGGACCAACATTCCTAACACTTAGGTGAAGGGAGATCCAACATATATCTTTACTTTCGACTAAGAGCAGGGTGACATCAGACTTTCAAGTCCCCACTGTCATGGCAATTCTAGGTTACCTTGGCCCATGCTGACCAGTTCTAACTGGATTCGCAACCATATATTCTTATAGATTTTACGGCTAGGAGGAACTATCCTTATCTCCCAGAGTTTTAGGATCTGGTCACAGAAGTCTCCTCCTTCAAGGAAACTTGGGTTTCTCTTATCAACATTATTTTGGGCCTGCATTTCTCCTACAGTGAACAGGTGGTTTGCTAAGGACTGTGATATATCCTGTCCACAGAGGCCAGGCGGCGCTGCAGGTAAATTTTTTCTTGGAAAAGAAAGCATGTGGGGGTCAGCACAGTGGGCCCATTTGATATAATTATTATACACATCATTTAGCTTTTATAATGTCACAGATGTCCTCTTGAGCTGAATTTAAGATGCCTAATGCCATTTGATTTTTGTAAAATAGCTTTCTTTTGGTATTACCTCTGTGTTTAGTGGAGATCTGTTTATCTCTGTCAATTAGGGCTTTCTTAGAAAAGTTAGGATTTTATGTGCATCGTTTAGACCCATATGAGGGATAAATGTTGGACCTAGATTATCATACTAGCAAACACAGAAACACAGATCAAGCCTGCCTATGTAGGAAGTTAGGAAGATTTGTAGGTCTCAAATTGACTCAGAAAGGAGCTTGTGACTGACAGTCTCTTTTGATAAGTTATCAGGCACTCCTGTCTATGAAACTTTCCTTTATAGCTTCCAGCTTTACTTTCTTTTGGTGGGGGTTCATCTGCTATTTTGGGGGCAGTAAATGAAGAAGAGGGCTGGGGGTCAGGACCTGATTTAGGGGTCTTATGGAGCATGGAGTCAGCAAGACTTTATTGTAGAGCAGAGCAAGATTGGGATAATGATGGCCTTGAGTGAAGATAAAAGAAAGCTTGGATGTGTGGAGCCTCAGGCCATTTGCCGTTTCATTGGAGGAAATTGTCTAAGTCTTGGAGGATTTGGGGGCCAAAGGCCCTGAATTCAGGCCATTGACTTAGGTTGTCTAATTTAGATTGCAGCCAGGTCTGGGTACTCAGCCTAATAAGGCATTTGCTTTTGAGGTCACTCTGGAGGTGGAAGATTTTTAAATTTTTAATGAGACTGTCTAAGGGGGAGTAGCCCCCATGTTGAAGAGGTTTGATTGGGGTGGCAGCTGAGATCAAAGCATCCCTTGATGTTTCCCATCTCAAGACAGTTCCACCAGAGAATGAGAGGACATCCTCTCCTTCAGTCCTAATAGTGGAGGACCCCTAGGGTCCATATAAGTCAAAAGGCGAGGATCTCAGAAAGGGCACTTCTGTGAGAGACTGGAAGGGATCTTACTTCTCCGAAGAAAGAGAAGGCTGGTATTGCATGTGGAAACAAAATGGCAGAAAGCAGTCTCTAATCTGGAGGTCTGCATACATAAGAGAAGGAAGAAATTAGAGAGGATGAGGTTAGAAGGAGGATGCTTCCAATTCCAATAAAAGACCCAGTCAGTACAGGTCCTTGCTCCGTCTGGAGTGTGTGAAGGGCCTCTATCAGTAGGAAAGAAGGAAAGAAATGGAAGGGAGATGAGAGGAGAAAAGATAGTAGAGGTTCGTAGGACGGGAAGGGGTAGAGAGCCCCAAACCCTGTCCCAAATGAAAGCAAATGAAAGAGAATACAAAAAGAAAAAGGGAGCTGGGCGCAGTGGCTCATGCTTGTAATCCCAGCAATTTGGGAGGCTAGGACAGGAGAATCATGAGTTCAAAGCCAGCCTCAGCAATGGTGAGGTGCTAAGCAACTCAGTGAGACCCTGTCTCTACATAAAACACAAAAAATAGGGCTGGGGATGTGGCTCAGTGGTCGAGTGGCCCTGAGTTCAATCCCTGGTACCAAAAAAAAAAAAGAGAAAAGAAAAGAAAAAGGGAGACAGACCTCAACAGATCAGCAATGCTTTCTTAAGCAGTGGAGGGGCATGTTTTCAAGAGGGGAAAATGGTGACGGGCTGCAACAAGGGTCTGAGTTTTATAGGGTTTAGCAGGGCCAGTTTATGGGCGAAATTGGTCAGTTACTTTTGTTGGGCTTTTGGTGGGCAGGGGGATTTTGGCAAATAAGAGAGATTCCTAAGCTCCCTTTTTTCCTGAGGGTTTTATAAGTCTTCACTTCCTTCAATAATATCTCCAGACATTGTTCCCAAAATCATCTGGTTGAGAACTATTGTTTTAACTGAAGCACCAAGATATTAGAAACAAAAAACCCACAATCTTCTTCTTCTAAAAAAACTCACTAAAATGATTTCTAAGATGGATCCTCTCTTAAAACTCTAGAGGATTTCAACAAAAGCAGGAAGATAAATACAGTTAGTTATAAAAGGTCAAATATGAATTATTGAGGATCTGGGCATGGTGGTGCACACACCTATAATCCCAGCTACTCAGGAGGCTGAGGCAGGAAGATCACAAATTCAAAGCCAGCCTGGACATCTTAGTGAGACCTGTCTCAAAATAAAACAAAATAAAAAAGGGCTGGGGAGGTAGCTCAGTGTTAGAGCACCCCTGGTTTGATCCCCAGCATGGTGGGTGGGGGGCTTTCAAGTGAGCTTCATGTGTACCAGGTGTGGGACATGAAGAGTTGCCTACACCCAGTGTTTTTGGAGGCTGAGGCAGGAGGATTGTGAGTTCAAAGCTAGCCTCAACAATTTAGTGAGGCCCTAAGCAACTCAGCAAGACCCTGTCTCTAAATACAAAAAAGGGCTGAGATGGGCTGGAGTTGTAGCTCAGTGGTAGAGCACTTGTCTAGCATGTGTGTCCATCTACAACTGAAAACATATTTAAAAGGGGGAGTGGTGCCTGGGAATGTGGCTCAGAGTACTGAGTTCAATCCCCAGTACCAAAAAAAAAAAAAAAGAAGAAGAGTTGCCACTAGCCTAATATAGCACCATCAGAAAAAAAGCTCTTCTTCCAGACACTTTTTTTTTAACTTCCATATTAATTTGAATAGAACAATGTACTGACACCGGCTAGGAAACTGTCAAAATAAATACGTATACAAGCCAAGCGCGGTGGCACATGCCTGTAACCCCAGCACTTTGGGAGGCTGAGACAGGAGAATCGCGAGTTCAAAGACAGCCTCAGTAATGGTGAGGTGCTAAGCAACTCAGTGAGACCCTGTCTCTACATAAAACACAAAATAGGGCTGGGGATGTGGCTCTGTGGTTGAGTACCCCTAAGTCCAATCTGTGGTACCAAAAAAAAAAAAAAAAAGAAAGAAAGAAAGAAAGAAAAGAAAAAAATACATATACAAATGTATAAAGAGGAATATGAAAGACACTCCTTAGGGTATGGAGAGCATAGTTTTATACAACAAAAGAGAGGTGGCCCCAGGGTCTCTTACAAATGGCCCAGAGTGAGAGTTACCCTAGATTCTATGTGACAGACCTCTTACAGAAACAAATAGCCTTTGACTCACAAGTGGTTGGAGGTCGGCTATGAGATTCTTTGGGGCTGAAAGGAGAAGTAAAAACTGCGGGAATAATATGCTTTTTTCCAGATCAAGGGAATTATGGGTGAGAAACCACCAGAGAAGGGGGTTGGTGCTGTTATCTGAAGTAACCATGAAATCATCCGTGATAAAAAGTCAGTTTTAGCTGGGTGTGGTGATGCATGCATGTAATCCCAGTGACTGAGGAGGCTGTGGCAGGAGGATAGCAAGTTCAAGGGTGACCTCAGCAACTTAATGAGGTCCTAATCAACTTAGCAAGACCCCTCTCTCAAAATAAAAAATAAAAATGGCTGGGGATTAAGCTTAGTGGTAAAGTGCCTCTGGGTTCAATCCCCAGTACCAAAAGAAAAAGTCAGTGTTAAACATCTTTTAAATCCGGGAGTTTTTTTTTTTTTTTTGGTACTGGAGATTGAACTCAGAGGCACTCCACCACTGAGTCACATCCCCAGCCCTATTTTGTGTTTTATGTAGAGACAGGGTCTCACTGAGTTGTTTAGCACCTCGCCATTGCTGAGGCTGGCTTTGAACTCGCGATTCTCCTGTCTCAGCCTCCCTAAGTGCTGGGATTACAGGCTTAAAATCCGGGAGTATTAAACCATCACCTGGAGGTAAAAGTTAAGAACTTCCCTGCTCTTCTTTCCTTTCCCTTCTCCCCTTCCCTTTGGCTTGTGTGAGTAAGCTGGGAGAGGAAGAGAAAGACTAGGCAGAGTTAGAGAAAACTATGCTCTCCTCTTCAGAGCAAGCGGTGAGCTAGCTGTCCCCACCTTGAGAAGAGGGAAAGGTTTTACTCTTTGTGACTCAATGACCATAGGACTTTTTTTTTTTTTTTTTTTTGTACCAGATATTGAACCCAGGGGTACTTAACTACAACCTAATCCCTTTAAAAAAAAATTATTCAGAGACAAGGTCTTGCTGAGTTGTTGAGGCCTCACCAAATTGCTGAAGCTGGCTTTGAACTCACGATCCTCCTACCTCAGCCTCCTGAGCTGCTGGGAGCTTGCTCCATGTCGCTCTGGGAGCTTACATCTTGGGTTTCATATGAAGTATGTTATGAACTTTAACAGTCAGTTATGTCAATGAGGGGCCTGTGTTGCTTAAGTGGAGAAGGATCAGGAGGGTTTTGATTCTAAGGATTCAGTCACGATTTTTTGGGGGGAGGTGCTGGAAATTGAACCCAGGTCCCTGGGCATGCTAGGCAAGCAGTCTACCACTGAGCCACATCCCAGCCCTATTTTGTGTTTTATGTAGAGACAGGGTCTCACTGAGTTGCTTAGTGCCTCGCCCTTGCTGAGGCTGGCTTTGAACTCACGATTCTCCTGTCTCAGTGCTGGGATTACAGGCTTGCGCCACCGTGCCCGGCTCCTAATTAAGAGTTTGAAGCTATCATATTGCCCCCATTCTCCAATCACAGAGTAAAGTTTCTATTTGAGATGTTTAGAGTGAGATACAAGACCAAATGCACAGACTGCATCTTGATTGGGCATTGGTCCTACGAAACCAGGCATTGGTCCTTAGTGTAGCAGATTAAAAACTTACATTTCACTTCACTCAAGTTTAATCAGGCTCTGAGAAATTCATTTGGATAAAACAACTTCATAATTCAACCCAGTGAACAGAAACCAATTTAGAAATCATGGTGTAAATTGACAAAGACTGTAAAGCTAGTAGTACAAGTCCCACTCGTGTGCCTTGGACAATCACTTCTTACCAGGTGTCTTGATTTACTTAAGAGAGCCTCTGAGTGATGAAAAGTCTACTTGTTGAAGTTTGGAATCAGAGTGTGGGCCTTTGTATGTTCATAAAGGATATACAGAATTTAAATTTGCTAGGATATAAATTTTTTGAAGGCAGGGATCTTATTTGCTGACATTATCTTATAAGGCCAGAACATAGTAAGCACTCAATATCTGTTGAACGCATGAATAATTCAGAATTTACCTATATATGTACGCATATATAAATATATACACATATGTGATATATATGCATATATAAATGTATTTGTATGTGTGCATATGTGTATATATGTGTGTATATATATGTATATATATTCTGTTCTTCCCACTTTCCTGGTGCGGAGGATCAAATCCAGGCCCTTTACACAGTAGTTAAGTGCTTAACCACTTAGCTTTATCCCCATCCCCGAATTAAGATTTTTAATTGACCTGGAAATGGGTATTTGGTCGTGGTCATTAGAATCAGTTACCTCTCTCGCGGACAGAGTGGGAGGCTCGCAACACATTCTTATTCAGATTCTGCTGGTTCTAGACTTTTTGTGGACCCCACCCTTCAGTTATGACAGCATCAATTGGGCATGTGACAATTAGGGTTACAGATGATTTATTTTAGTCTCTCTGACGAAATTTGGGAGCCACCCTGGTCTCTGTAACACATTTACAGATCATCTCATAGGGTGACTTTTTATTTTTATAAATCTTGTCCCGAGTTCTGTGAGGGTTCTTGTTTTACGATTTCCAGGTCACTAACTTGCAGTTCAGGAAGGTAGGGGACAACCGAATTGTGGTGGTTCATATTTTTACAGACCCCAGAGTTCTTTGTGCAGGCGTGGATCCACCCGCCCTCAAGGAGTCCAAAGGCTGAACACTGCGGTTTTTCTCAATGGAAGATCTCAAAGCCCTTAACAGACTAAAGCAAAGAAGAGATTGGCTGACTGACTATTCATATGGTTGTGAGCCTGAGGGAGCTGCAGGGTTGGTCTGGGTGGCTACGTAAGCAAGGACAGACTCCTATGCTCAGAAAACTCTTCATTCTTTCTGCCCCTTTTCAGCTCTGCCGCTGAAGCTCCAATTCAGTGTAGGAAGCTCCCTGTGAGCATGCAGCATAGCGATTTCCACATTCCCGAACCCTCTTGGCAACATAGCTGTATGATCTCTCTGGAGTCTAAGTCAGGTCTTTGGGTGAACAGGGTGGGGGAAGGCGAGCAAGGCGCAGGTGCAGACCGGTAGTCCCCATCTAACCCACACAGCTGGGAATGGGAACGTGAGTCACCACTCAGGCCTAACGGGCAGCTTCCTGTTAAGGTCAGGGTACTCAAGATGAGGACGCCTCGTGCTTTTCTGGCCTTCGGAGGGAGCATGGCCCCCTCGGCAGAGACCAGCCTTGCCCTTAGACTTCCGAATTTTCCCTTTATCCCCCTTCGTTTACTTCCCAGTTTCCTTTCTCCTTTCCTCTGTCAGTCACTCGCCTGGCTTCTCACACCCTAACTCTAGAGTTCAAATGCGGACTGGGGAAGTAACAGTTCCCAAGTCGGCTGACTGCAGCGCCACGGCCAGGGGGCGTGGGACACTCCGCAGCCCCGGCGGCGCACTCGCCCCGCCCCCTCCCACGCACGTCACGTCCGGCCAGGCCCCCGCCCTGCGCTCTCCTCTCGCTCGCGGTTAGGGAGGCTCTGCGCCTCAGTCGCTGCCTCCATCGCCGCTCCCGCCCCTCCTTCCGCGTCTCCGCCGCTGCCACCGCCGGCGAAATCCGGGGGTCGCTACCGGGCTGGCCCCGTGTCACAGCCGTCGCTTCAGCTTCCCCCCAGCGGCCGCCTCAGGAAGAGGCTTGTCGGCCGCGGAGCCACTTGGGGCCTCAGTTCTCGCTGTCTTGCTGTCGCTGCGGGTCCTGGAGAAGCGGCCGCGGCTGGGAAACGGGGCTTCGCGGTTCCAACGGTAGGTAAACGGGCGGGTATTCGAATCTGCGCATGCGCGGGTCGCTACTCGCTGCGGCCCTCCTCTCTTTGCCGCCCCCCAGCGCCGAGTCCCACCCGCGCGGGCTCCACTGTGTTGGGTCTTGTACAGTACTGGGGTCGCGCCCTGCATTTGGGCATTTGGTAGAGAGGAGAGGGTTTCTGTTGGAGAAAGAAGGTGGGGCTGCCAAGGGGGTGTGGCAGTCTTCGATTTTCAGCCGTTGCAGTGCGCGTGAACATGTGTGCCTCTCACCACCTAGGTCCCCCAAAGTGGAGGACACAATGCCCCATGTTTGTTACCTTCCCCTGCCTTTAGGCCCTGCGCCACCTTCGCGCCCACTTCCTTGATGCTGGGCAGTGAAGTTGATGCAGAAAAAAAAGAAGTGTGGTTTATTCCGGGATCAGCGGCGCCCCTCTTAGAGGTCACGTGAGACCAGTGGTTGTTGACTTCCTTAAATTGCCTGGAGGATATAGCCAAAATTGGGCTGTTGGTGCACTGGGGCTTCATGAAGAACACAGTCTGCAGAAATCAGGCCAGAGGGGTCCCTTTGTAATAGGGCATTACGTTTCAGATGGGGCGCCTGATTTCCTAGATAAGGTTTATGGGAAATTGAATTGGTTGGCACACTTGTCCAGTAGGAAATTGTTAAACATTGTTTTTTTAGTAATCATTTAAAACCAAACTGATTTTTGTACAAACGGTTCATAATTTTATTCGGTTCCCCATTACATCGCCTAATCAGTGAAAAAAGTTGGGCATTTACCATACTTTCAAGGATGTAAGCTAAAAATGGCATCCAGAACCACTGTCGTGCAGTCTATTAATGTTAAATAACTGGGGTGTGTTTGTTTGTAGAGGTAAACGTTAAAAGATAATTTTGAATTGACTTTCTGCAGCGGAGTTCATGTGAATTTATGTCTTCATGTCTTTTTGTAATCTTGAAATACTTGTTTGCCTGGGTTTCTCACAGGTATTCTGTACATGGTAAATACTTGTTGAATGGAATTGAATGGTCATTTTTTGTATATCCATTAGGTGCCCTTCTTTCTTTTCTTAATCTGTGCGTTTTTAAATATTAGGGTAATAGTCTCTCTAGTTTAATGTCTTCTCATTTAGACATCTGTGTGACACAGCTTAAGTGTTTGGAAGATGTAGAAGGGCATATCAGTGGCATAAAATTCTTCATAGGGTGCAGTGACTATTACATTGTGGTTTTATTAGAATGCCCTTTTAAGACAAAATGGCTGAAATAATGACTTGTGCTTCTCCACCAATAAAATGACAACTACTTTTTTTTGGGGGGGGGGGTACCGGGGATTGAACCCTGGGGTGCTTAACCACTGAGCTCCATCCCCAGACCTTTTTTTATTTTTTATTTTAAGACAGGGTCTTGCTAAGTTGCTCAGGGCCTGGCTAAATTGCTGAGGCTGACTTTGAACTTGTGATCCTCTTGCCTCAGCCTGAGCCACTGGGATTACAGGCTTGCACCACCGTACCTGGCGACAACAACTTTTATTATCATGTGCAAATAGCCTTTATCCATCTGTGCCTGGCTCCTCCAGTGCATACTAATTTTAAAGTTGGGGGCTCTTTTGTGTAAATTACCTTATAAATTGCTAAAGTTTTTTCTTTTGCAGTACTGGGTATTATTAAACCCAAGGGTACTCTACCACTGAGCCACACCTTCAGCACTTTTTAAAAATTTTGAGATAGGCTGGCCTTCACCTTGGGATCTTCCTGCCTCAACCCCCTAAATTGTTGGGATTATTGGCCTGTGCCAACTATGCCAGGCTAAATTTTATGGTTGGGGGTGTGGCTCGTGGTAGAGGGCCTCTGGTTTCAATCTCCAGTACTGAAAAAAAATTATTTTTTTTAATGTGTTGCTGGAATGGAACCCCAGGGCTTTGCACACTTTAGGCAAGCCCTCTGCCACTAATGATACTCCTAGTCCCCAAAATAATTTTTTAAAGAATTGTGGTAAAATATGCATAACTTAAAACTTTACCATTTTACCATTATTGTGAACCATTTTTTGTGGTAAAAACACCATACCATAGAATTTGCCATTTTAATTCTTCCCTCCTCTGTACCTGGGATTGAATTCAGGGCCTTACACATGCAAAGCAGGCACCCTACCACTGAGCTACAACTGCAGTCCTATTTATTTTGAGACAGTGTCTTGCTAAGTTGTTTTGGCTGGTCTCAAACTTGTGATTCTTCTGCTTCAGCCTCCCAAGTATATTGGATTGTAGGTGTGTTATATTGCACTTGTCTTAACTATTTTTCAATGTACAATTCAGTGGCATTAAGTACAAAACAATGTAATATCGTCACCACCATTTTGTTTCCAGAACCTTTTCTTTTTTTTTTTTAAGTACTGGGGATTGAATCCAGAGCACTTTTCCACTGAGCTACACCTCCATCCCTTAAAACAAAAACAAGAAAAAATTTTTTTTTTTGAGACACTGTCTCACTAAGTTGCTTAGGTTCTTGCTAATTTGAACTTGAAATCCTGCCTCAGCCTCCCAAGTCACTGGGATTATAGGCACGTGCCACTGTGTCTAGCTCCATAAGTTTTTCATACAGAAACTCTGTACCCATTAGACAGCACTTTATTCCCTTAAAAGGTTGCTCCTGGTAACCTCTATTCTGTTTACCTTTAGGATTTGTCTAGTTTAGGTTCTGTATGAGGTAGGATCATATAACATTTATCCCTTTGTGTCTGGTTTCTCTCTCTTTTTTGAGTGAGAATTGAGCCTAGGGGCGCTTAATCACTGGGTGGCATCCCCAGCTTTCTCTTGTTGAAACAGGATCTTGCTAAGTTGCTTAGGGTCTTGCTAAGTAGCTGCTGAGGCTGGCTTCAAACTTGGGATCCTTTTTCCTCAGCCTTCTAAGTTGCTGGGATTATAGGTTTGGACAACTATGCCTGGATCCAGCCCTTCTTTAAATATTTATTTTCAGACAAGATCTCACTAAATTGGCAGAGCTGTCCTTAAACTTGTGATCTTCCTGCCTCAGCCTCCTAAGTCCCTGGGGAATTAGAGGTATGCATTGCTGCACCTGGGCTCTCAGCAGTGTTTTAAAGGTTCATCCACTTTTTTTTCCCCCCCTTTGGGCATGGTAACCATGCAGTCTACCACTGAGGTACAGTCCTAGCCCAGGTTCATCCATGGCTGCCTGCCCCCACTAGAAATTGAACCCAGGGCCTCACCTGTGCTACACAGATGCTATATAACTGAGCTACAGAGCTACATTCCCAGACAGGCAAACAGGTTCATCCATGTTTGAGTGTGTGTCAGAATTTCCTTTTTTCATAAGGCTGAATAATTATTGTATGTATGTATCACATTTTGTTTATCCATTCATCTGTGGATGGATATTTGGGTGGTTTATATTTTTTGGCAACTGTGAATAATGTTACTGTCAATATGAATACATGGATAACTTCTCAAGTCTATGCTGTCAGTTCTTATATACCCAGAATTGGAATTCCTGATAAGGTGATACTTTATATGTTAAATATTGTTAAATATTTTGAGGGACTACTGTAAGCAAAAAGAACCAAAATGGTTTTGGCACCATTATGAAGGCACAAATAACTAGGACGGAAGCAGAACTAAAACTGATCAACAAGCTTTCCTTTATTCTGCAGCAGAGTCAATCAGTCAGGCACTGGAGAGGCTCACTTTCTGGGTAGAAAAATGGCCCCCAATTACAGGAGAGGTCTGAGGTTATATAGATTACACACTGGAAGATGACTTAACCATTGAAGACTTTAACAGAACATACCAGTTTGGGCATTCAGGAAACAGGTTGTGAGAATTTGAAATTTGTTTTCAATGGGCAAGAATGGAGAGTCCAGAGTCCAGCATACAGTGCATATCTCTTTCCCTCTAGGGTCTTTTGTACTGTCACTGGGAAAGGATCATGTTTTGGCCTCTTCCCAGAGATTTTCATTTTTAGGCTTGATGGATTATCTCCTTCCCACTGGGTGATGTTTGCTTCCTTCCCAGGGATTGTCTCGTCACCTGGAAATGATGTATTGAGAAAGGATCGATGTTATCAATGTGTTGCCTTCTTCCTCCTTCCCTCTTCCCAGGCCACACTGTTTTGGGGGTTGTCATTTCTATATCCTTCAACTGTCATACTGTTTTCCAAAGTGACTGGACCATTTTTTCCCCCCACCAACAATGCATAAGGGTTCCAACATCTTGACTGCTATTAACTTTGTTAGTTGGTTTATTTACAATCCTGTTGGTTGTAAACTTGAATCTCATTCCTCACCCCCCCCCCCACCCGCCCTGCCTTGAACCCAGAATCTTGTACTACTATGCTGTATCCCCAGTATCTTTTTTTTGGTACCGGGGATTGAACTCAGGGGTACTCGACCATCACGCCACATCCGCAGCCCTATTTTGTGTTTTATGTAGAGATGGGGTCTCACTGAGTTGCTTAGCACCTCGCCATTGCTGAGTCTGGCTTTGAACTTGCGATTCTCCTGTCTCAGCCTTCCAAAGTGCTGGGATTACAGGCTTGCGCCCCTGTGCCCGGCCCCCAGTAGCTTTTACTTTGAGACAGTCTTGCTAAGTTGCCCAAGGTGCCCTTGAACTTCGGATCCTTTTTCTTCAGCCTTCCTAGTTGTTCCCACCAGTGTTTGGCTCTCATATTTTTGATTTGCATTTCCCTAAAGGCTAGTGGTGGGCATCTTTTCATGTACGTATTTTTTTCATGTGCATATCAATTACTTGTATATCCTCTTGGGAGAAGTGTCCGGAGTATCAATTCAAGTATTTTTGCTCAATTTTGAATTGGTTTGTTTCGTAGTTGTTGAGTTGTAGGTGTAGCTAGTCTTTTTAACCCAGAGGTATTCTACACTGAGTTACATCCTCAACCCTTTTTAAAAATTATTTTTACTATTATTGTTATTGTTGTTGTTATGATACTGGGGATTTAACCCTGATCTACATCCCCAGATCTTTTTTTTTTTGGTACTGGGGATTGAACTCAGGGGCACTCGACCACTGAGCCATCATCCCCAGCCCTATTTTGTGTTTTATGTAGAGACAGGGTCTCACTGAGTTGCTTAGCACCTCGCCCTTGCTGAGGCTGGCTTTGAACTCGCTATTCTCCTGTCTCAGCCTCCCTAAGTGCTGGGATTACAGGCTTGCTCCACCGCGCCTGGCTCATCCCCAGATCTTATTTTTTATTTTGAGACAGGATCTTGCTGAGTTGCTTAGTGTCACACTAAGTTGCTAAGGCTGCCCTTGAACTTGTGATCCTCCTGTCTCAGATCCCAAATTGCTGGGATTACAGCCATGTGCCACCCTGCCTGGCAAGTCCTTTTGTTTTGTTTTTATTGTACTTAGTTATATATGACAGTAGAATGCATTTTGACATATCACACATAAATGGAGTATAACTTCTCATTCTTCTGGTTGTACATGATACAGAGTTACACAGGTCATGTAATCATATATGCACATGGGATGGTAATGTCTGATTCATTCTACTATTCCTTCCTACCCACACACCCTCTCCCATCTCTTCACTTACTTCTGTCTAATCCAAAGTATAGCTGTTCTTCCCTATACCCCCACCCCGCATTTGGAATTAGCATCTGCATATCAGAGAAAACATTTGGTCCTTAGTTCTTTTTTTATTGTATATATTTTTAGTTGTAGATGGATACAATACCTTTATTCATTCATTTATTTTATTTTTATGTGATGCTGAGTATTGAACTTAGTGCCTCACACGTGCTAGACAAGTGTTCTGCCACTGAACTACACCCCCAGCCCCCAGCCCTGAGTTCTTTGGGACTGGCTTATTTTGCTTAGCATGATATTCTCCAGCTCCATCCATTTACTGGCAGATGTCATAATTTCATTTTTCTTTAAGGCTGAATAATATTCTATTGTGTATGTATACCACATTTTTCTTTATCCATGCATCTGTTGAAGGACACCTAGGTTGGTTCCATAGTTTAGCTATTGTGAGTTGAGCTGCTATACACAATGATGTGACTGCATCACTGTAGTATTCACTGTAGAATGCTGCTTTTAAGACCTTTAAACTGAGGAGTGGGTTTAAACTGAGGACTGGGATAGCTGGGTCAAATGGTGGTTTCATTCCAAGTTTTCTAAGGAATCTCCATACTGCTTTCCACAATGGTTGTACCAATTTGCAGTCCCACCAGCAATGTATGAGTGTACCTTTTCCCCCCACATCCTTGCCAACATTTATTGTTGATTGTGTTCTTGATAATTGCCATTCTGATTGGAGTGAGATGAAATCTTAGTGTAGTTTTGATTTGCATTTCTCTGATTGTTAGAGATGTTGAACGGTTTTTCATGTATTTGTTGATTGATTGTATTTCTTCTGTGAAATGTCTGTTCAGTTCCTTAGCCCATTTATTGATTGGGGTTTTTTATTTTTGGTGTTAAGTTTTTGAATTCTTTATATATCTTGGAGATTAATGCTCTGAGGTGTGTGGTAAAGATTTTTTCTGTGTGTGGTAAATATTTTTTCCCATTCTGTAGGCTCTCTCTTCACATTATTATTTCCTTTGCTGAGAAGAAGCTTTTTAGTTTGATTCCATCCCTTTTATTGATTACTGTTTTTACTTCTTGTGCTTTAAGGAGTCTTGTTAAGCAAGTCAGTGCCTAAGCCAACATGGTGGAGATTTGGGCTTGCTTTTTCTTCTATTAGGCGCAGGGTCTCTGTTCTAGTGCCTAACTCTTTGATCCATTTTGAATTGAGTTTTGTGCAGGGTGAGAGATAAGGGTTTAATTTCATTTTGCTACATGTGGATTTCCAGTTTTCCCAGCACCATTTGTTGAAGAGGCTGTCTTTTTTCCAATGGAAGTTTTTGGTGCTTTTGTCTCGTATGACATAACTGTATTTATGTGGGTTTGTCTCTGTGTCTTCTATTCTGTACCATTGGTCTACATGTTTGTTTTGATGCCAATACCATGCCATTTTTGTTACTATGGCTCTCTAGGGTAGTTTAAAGTCTGGTATTATGATGCCTCCTGCTTCACTTTTATTGCTTAAGGATTACTTTGGCTATTTTGGGTCTCTTATTTTTCCAAATGAATTTCATGATTCTGGCAAGTCTTTTTAGAGTTATATTTTATTTGAGTTAAGTATGTTATTCAAAAACCTAACATTTCTGAAGGTGGATACAAATTTAATTTTTTTTGGGGGGGGAGGGAGAGACTCAGGGATACTCTACCACTGAAGTACATCCTCAGCCCTTTGTATTTGTTATTTTGAGAGAGGGTCTGGCTAAATTGCAGGGACTGGCTTGAATTTGGGATTCTCTTGCCTCAGCCTCCTGAGTAGCTGGGATTACAGGCTCAAGTATCAGCCTGGTAATCATGGTATTTTTGTTTTTTTGAAGGGTCAGTAACTGTGTTGATACATGTGGGAAGAGCTAATTTAGCATATAACTCTCTTTGACTTAAATAGAAAATCATGCCGAAATAGTGGATTAGTAACACCTAAGCCATGTAAGGAAGGGAACCTGAAAGGAAGGGAACCTTTTGGGAGCCGTCTTGCCCTTGCACATTGCAGGCTAACTCCCCTATTCCCACACAAACTAACTCTTTAAATAAGAAGACAAGACTTTGAATTGCCACCTTTCCTCATACCTTCATGAGTAATATTAAGCTGGGTGTGGTGGTGCATGCCTATAATCCCAGCGACTTGGGAGGCTGAGGCAGGAGGACTACAAGTTCCAGGGCAGCCTCAGAAATGTGGTGAGGCCCTAAGCAACATAATGAGACCCTGTGTCAAAATAAAAAGGGCTGGGGATGTAACTCAGTGGTAAAGTACCCCTGGTTCAATTCCTGCTATTGAGAAAAAAAAGTATTAAACATTGCTCATTCTTCTACTACTCTTTTCTGTCTTCCCTGCATCCACCTGCCACATAATGATAAGTGAACCATGTAGAGCTCTACATCTGTCTATAGGCAAATATCTCAAGAGGTCATTCTTTTTATTTTATTTTATTTTATTTTTTAGTTGTAGGTGGACAGAATATCTTTATTTTTATGTGGTGCTGAGGATCGAACCCAGTGCCTCATGTGTGCTAGGTGAGCACGCTACCACTGAGCCAAAACCCCAGCCCAAGAGGTCATTCTTTTTTAAAAAATTTTTTTAGTTGTTGATGGACCTTCATTTTATTCATTTATTTGTATGCGGTGCTAAGAATCCAACCCAATGACTCACACATGCTAGGCAAGTGCTTACCACTGAGCCACAATGCCAGCCCATCAAGAGGTCATTCTTTGGGGGAACTTTCTTCAGCTAGTCTTGGACACCAAATCTAGATATCCTATAGTCTCCTTGGCTTTTTTTTTTTTGGTACCAAGGATTAAACTCAGGAGTACATGACCACTGAGCCACATCCCCAGCCCTATTTGTGTTTTATGTAGAGACAGGGTCTCACTGAGTTGCTTAGTGCCTCACCCTTGCTGAGGCTGGTTTTGAACTCGTGATTCTCCTGTCTCAGCCTCCCAAAGTGCTGGGATTACCGGCGTGCGCCACAGCGTCCGGCTGTCTCCTTGGCTTTTAAGATTAGGATTATGAATGGTTTCTAAGTGGATATGTAAATAAAATTTTGCCCTTGCTGTAGTTCTCATTCTAAATATTCTGGTTTCTTAAGATGTAAACTAACTTTCATTAGAAGAATTTTGAGGGGAAGTAAAGGAAAGATTTACAGGTAGATACAATGACAAATTCTAGCATCACCATTTTTACAAATTCTGAAGTTTGGATGTGTGATTTGTGGTTCACAATACTTTTGTTTTTAGTATATGTAAAATGAAAATAGTGCCTGCTTCACAACATTGTTCTAGTTATGAGAAATAACTTGTGAAGTGCTTATAAATATTCTGTAAGTGATAGTTGCTTTACCATGTTTTTGTTTTTGTAGTATTGGGGATTGAACCTAGGAATTGGAGCATATTAGTCAAGTGCTTTGCCACTGAGTTGCATCCCCAGTGTTCTTCCTTTATTTATCTGTTTATTGCTGCAAGTAGATTTGGCAGCCATTTTTTGATGTTTTATTCAGTTTTTAATCACTTGAAATACCTCTGCTTTGAGGCACTGTTTTCAAAAGTAAGGTGCTGGTACTTTGGATGGGCAGGATGACCTATTAAGTGTGTATATAGTATTAAAATTGATGTTTCTATTTACTTTTTTTTTTTTTTTTTTGGTACTGGGGATTGAACTCGGGGGTACTCGACCACTGAGCCACATCCCCAGCCCTATTTTGTGTTTTATGTAGAGACAGGGTCTCACTGAGTTGCTTAGCACCTCGCGGTTGCTGAGGCTGGCTTTGAACTCGCGATTCTCCTGTCTCAGCCTCCCTAAGTGCTGGGATTACAAGCGTGAGCCACTGCGCCCGGCTCCTATTTACTTTTTTTTTTTTTTTTTTAATATTTTTTTAGTTGTTGATGGACCTTTATTTTTTATTTATTTATATGTGGTGCTGAGGATCGAACCCAGTGCCTCACGCATGCTAGGCAAGCGCTCTACCACTGAGCCACCACCCCAGCCCCCTATTTACTTTTACTGTTAGTAATTTTTAAATAAATTGTAAATCTTCTTTTTCCAAAAAAAAAAATTTTGTAGTAGATGGATGAAGTACCTTTATTTTATTTATTTATTTATGTTTAGGTGGTGCTGAGGATTGAACCTAATGCCTCACATGTGCTAGGCAAGTGCTTTACCACTGAGCTACAACCCCAGCCCTCTGCTGTACATTTTCTTTGGTGTAGCCAATATTGTTTTCTTCTCATTTATGTCTTTATTCAGTATATATTTTGAAAACTAAACTGTGCCAGGCATTGTGTAAGACCTGTGGGGATACAAAGATGAACAGGGTCCCTGTCTTCAGGGATCTTTTATGAGAGACAGGCATGTTTTAAATTCTATGGAATTATTGCTGAAAAGGTAAGAGTACATATTAGGAATATAGGAGAACGATCTACCTCAGGAAGTCAGGGATTGCCTGACAAGGGAATTTGAAATTTTGACTGGAAGATCAGAAGAAGTTTGGTGAACAAGATTGGGTTGGTCATGGTGTTATGTTTAAGGGCTCCAAGCACAAAAAAATGGTATGTTCAAAGTCTGGGAAGTATGAACTGTGAGCCTATGAACTTCAAGTAGTTAAACATTGCTGGAAAGTAGAGGAATCTAGAGGAATGGCAAGAAAGGAGATTTTACTGGTTATTGAAGCACTTGTAGGTCATGCAAAGCAATTTAGAGTTTATCTTGTATGCATAGGTTCTTAAAACTTTGTATGCATCACAGTCACCTTTAAAAACTTGTTAAGGGGCTGGGGCTATGGCTCAGCGGTTGAGCGCTTGCCTCGCATACGTGAGGCACTGGGTTCGATCCTCAGCACCACATAAAATAAATAAAGATATTGTGTTCATCTACAACTAAACAAAATATTAAAAAAAAAAAAAACTTGTTAAATATACAGAGGCATAGGCCAGACTTTCATGGTTGCTACATTTTGATTGAGGCATTCCAATCTGTACATTGAACAGATCTCTTCCCATCCTTAGATGGTTCTGATAAACATTGAAGTTGGACGTCAATATTTGAGGTCACTGGTCTCAAAAGTGAGGTGCTTTGGATGGCAGGATGACCTATTAAGTGTGTGTGTAGTATTAAAGTTGGTGCTTCTGTTTACTTTTTTTCTTTTAGTTGTAGATGGACACAATACCTTTATTTTGTTTTATTTGTTTTTATGTGGTGCTGAGGATTGAACCAGTGCCTTACACAAGTGAAGCAAATGCTGTACCACTGAGCCACAACCCCAGCCCCTCTATTAACTATAGTTAGTAATTTTTAAATAAATGTTTGTTTTTGAAATCTTAACTTTTATGTGTGCTCATTATGTATGTAATACATATTAGTGTATTGTTTTGCTTTACTTAAAAAAGTATTTTTTTTGTACTAGGGATTGAAACCAGGGTTGGTTTACCACTGAGCTCCATGTCTAGCCTTTTTTACTTTTTATTTTGAGATAGGGACTTGCTAAGTTGCTGAGGCTGGTTTTGATCTTGCAGTCCTCTTGCCTCAGCCTCTTGATTATCTGGGATTGTAGGTGTGTGCCACCATTAGCCTGGCTCACACTGTATTTTAGAAATATACATAGATACATGGAGATGTGCTCATAATTTTTAAAAAATTTGTATTAGGAAATTTACTATTAAAACAAGTTCTGTCAGTACATAAAATAATAAATAATACACCCTGAAACCAAAAGAAATAAAATTAAAACTTTGCTGGGACTAAGAATGTTTACCAGTAAATTGCACATACTAAACTTGTTTTCCTTACACCAGGAAATCCCCTGATGAAACATCTCGTTTATGCACAGACCTCAACTTTAAAGACTTGATATAGTTAAAAATTAATGGCACCCACTCAACAAACATTTTTAGGATCGTAGTATAAGAATTTAATTTATGTAGAATTAACAAAACAGATGTGTGGTCTTCTCATGGAATTTTGTAGTATTAGAAGCTGAATATGATTGTGAGGCCTATAATATAATAATTGGTAAAACTAGATGGGATGCTTAAATGCCAAAATTAGCATAAAATTTTTTTGATAATTTAATATTTCTATACTTCTATCTTTTTTTTGGTACCAGGGATTGAACTCAGGGGCACTCGACCACTGAGCCACATCCCCTGCCTTATTTTGTGTTTTTAGGGTCTCACTGAGTTGCTTAGTGTCTTCCTGTTGCTGAGGCTGGTTTTGAACTTGCGGTTCTCCTGTCTCAGCCTCCCCAAAGTGCTAGGATTACAGGCATGTGCCACCGTGCCCAGCTTATACTTCTGTCTTTTAAAAGTATTATATTGAGCTGCGCGTGGTGGTTACACACCTGTAATCCCAGAGGCTCGGGAGGCTGAGGCAGGAGGATGTAGAGTTTGAAGCCAGTCTCAGCAACAGGGAAGCACTAAGCACCTCAGTGAGACCCCGTCTCTAAATAAAATGTAAATTAGGGCTGGGGATGTGGCTCTGTGTTTGAGCGCCCTTGAGTTCAATCTCCAGTACCTCCTACCCCAAGTATATTATTATTGAGCATGTACTCCTTTGATAATAAATACATAAGAAGGAAAATCATAAATTTTGGAGGTTTTTGTTTTGTTTGTTTTGGTACTGGAGATTGAACACAGGCCTCCTAACCACTGAGCCACATCCTCAGCCCTTTTTATAATTTTTAATTTGAGACAGGATCTTGCTAAGTTGTTTAGGGCCTCACTAAATTGCAGAGGCTGGCTTTG
>PVHX01017362.1:0-40321 GCA_004024805.1 Geosciurus inauris | reverse complement strand
TTTATTAAACTATTTTCAAAGAATATGTTCTAGTAGTTACATTTGTATTATGTCTGAGTGGACCCATAAGGATGCCTTCTGCTGGGAAAAATAAAAGTTCTCATAAAAACAGACTAAAACACTGAAGAGGGTTTGATGGCTCTGTGAACTGAGTAGTCTATAGATAGTGTCAGTTTTAGGTACAGTTTGATCATGTCTCTGATTCCACTTCTTTTCTAAATTCTAGGCAATTTTCTTGGCCATGTTCAATCTCGTCTTCAGAATGATTTCAAAGAGTGATTTCAAGTAGCAATCAGAAATACATGTTTCTATAGAAGAGAGACCAATAGAGTAGAGGAAGGGATGGAAAGAGTGGGAGGAGGAGAGGGTATGGGGAAGTATTAGGAAATGAAATTTACCCGATTACACTATGTCCATGTAGAAATATACCACAATGAATCCTGCTCATATACATATATATAAAATCCTGCTCAATTATATATATAATTATAATGCACCAATTAAAATAATAATAACAATAGAAGGAGATCAGTAGAATAGAACAAGCAGATCAGGGAGAGGGAGAGGGAGGAGGGAAGGGAAAGGGAAAGTAGTGCAGAATGTGATTGATCAGATTATGTTATGTGCTTGTATGGATATCACATAATGAATCCTACTATTACGTATAATTATAATGCACCAATAAAAAACTAAAAGCTACTGTGCAGGAGGAAGAAAAGAATTACATGTTTCTTGGTTTACTTCTGAGAGGAGGCTTTCTTAACCACTTAACAAAAACCCTGATGACTGACCTAAAAAGACTACACTGAAATTAATTCCTATGGCCAAGGGGGTGTCATTTGCTAACTGACTCCATCCTATGATTTTATTTTGCAAAGGAATAAGACTGTATTTCTTCACTGTTGTGATACTGGCGTGAGGATGCAAGTCCTTTAGCCAGTGCATGGGTCTGACCCTTTCTAGCATCTGCATTTCAACATGGTTGTCTTTTCTTTTCTCAATATTGTGTTCATACATCAGATGGATTTATCCATCTAGGGGTATCTGGATGTACAGGGAACATCAAGGCCCATCTTTTGAGGTTTGATAATACACCACAATAGAACAACTCAGAGCTATCCCCAAAGTATCCCAAATCAAAATGTCAGGTCAGCGCAACCCAGAACTCTAGTGTCTCAGTTGCACAGATCTAGCACCCACATTTCCCTGAAAACCAAACACATATTTATAGCAATTTCAGGGAGGGAGAATGACCCTCCCTAGAAAAGCAGCTTATGCCTGACCAACTCATAGAATAATCTTGGAATTTTATTTAATCATAGCATTTTAAAGTTTTCTTTCCACAGTATTCTTTTTGCCCCTCATTTTCCCAGACCTTCACATCTCTTAAGATATTATGATACTTTCAGGAGCCAACCAAGTTATACATAATGCATTTTATGTTCCTAAATTAACAAAGTGACTCTAGATCTGTGAAGGGTGTTAAAAATTATATAAGCTATGTAAGTATTTTTATTTGTTCAAACATTTCCAGTTTCCTCCAGGGCTTAAAAGTTTCAGAGAACTTTATATTTCTAAGTAGGCCCAACTTGTTATTATGGAAAGAAAGGTACTCTATAGACATGTCATTTTTTTTTCCTGAGGAGCCTTATATCCAGCTTTTTGTAACCTTCGAGAATACCAAACAATCGTTTGGGTGTAGGTGTCCCCAAATCAGAGACTACTTAGATCTCTTATTTAGCTCTAATCATCATGCATTGATGTTAAGAAGACCCTGAAACAAGGATTTGAGTGCCAGCAGTTTATCTGAGAGGTGATCTCAGGAACCAACAGTAGTAGGGAAGTAAAATGAGAAGAAACAGCAGCCAATTCAAGGTGTGCTTTCAGTGAGTATATGTCTAGCATGGGCTCTTCTCTTTCTTATCCTGCTGGAGACTTCTGAGAGTGTGTGGAAAATAACCTTCCATGTTCTGTCATCTGAGTGGCAAAAGAAGCCAGGGTACTTATTCTTCAAATCTCTTCTACCATTGTTTGGGCAATTGTCTCTAAAGGGGCACTAACTCCTGAATATTTCTGCTCTGTCCATGCAAAGGCCAATAAAAACACACAAGCATAAAAGTGCCCATAGAAGAAGGCAGATAGCATGCAGTGGCAGAGGAAATATGGACAGGATATCAATATATTTACAACAATGCCTAAGACCAAAAGATCAAGATATACTTTTTGATACCAGTCATAATTATTAATGGTTGTTTTTTGTTGTTACCTTAAAAGATCATTGCATTCAGTGAAATTCCAGCTCCTTGGGGTTTACTGAAGTCATTTAATTTATATAGCAAGCATCATGGCAGAATATAAATAGCCCTAAATTTGGAATGAGCAGAGTTGGATTCTGGCCCAGACTCGTGGCCTTATACACAATGATTCATGTCTCTGGACCTCAGTTACCTCACTATAAGTCCAGTCTTAAGCTAATGATAATAAAAAAAACCCACATACATGGTCTTATTACATGGCAGGTACTATTTCAGTGCCTTATGAATATTAATTCACATGTCTCTTGTGACACTTGATGAAACAAGGACTATTATCATTATTTCCATTTTATAGAGAAGAGAATTGAGAAGTGAAGTGGTTAAGTAATCTGAATGAGGTCACATAGGTATTAAGTGGTATCTCTGGGATAGGAATCCAAATAGTCTGGCTCCAAAATTAGAGCTTTTAACCACTGTCAACTTTCCTCTTAACACAGTGCTGTGGTTTGAATGTAAATAGTGTCACCCAAAAGCCTTGTGTTAAAGGATTGGTCTTCAGGGTGGCACTACTAGAAGATGGTAGAACCTTTAAAAGGTGGGGCCTGATAGGGGATCCTTAAGTCATTGGGGCATATACTCAAAGGGGGTTGTGGGTTCAATGTTTATAGCAGCACAATTCACAATTGCTAAACTGTGGAAGCAACCTAGATGCCTTTCAATAGATGAATGTATAAAGAAACTGTGGTATATATATACACAATGGAATATTACTCAGCAATAAAAGAGAATAAAATTATGGCATTTGCAGGTAAATGGATAGAATTAGAGAACATCATGCCAAGTGAAATAAGCCAATCCTAAAAAACCAAAGGCCAAATGTTCTCTCTGATTAGTGGATGCTGATACATCCACTAATCAGATGGTGGGGGTGGAGAGCATGGGAGAAATGGAGGAACTTTGGATGAGATGGGGGAAGGTGGGGGAGGGGAGGGAACATGGCGGTAGCAAAAATGGTGCAATTAGATGGACATCACTACCCTAGGTACATGTATGAAGACATGAATGGTGTTCTCTTGGAGAATAACATGTGTTTATAGAAGCTAGGAATAAACATAAAACATAATGTACCCAGTAGGTCTTAATACATCCCTTCTGGAAAGGGCAATCCATGTCTGCATCAGAGGAAGATGTGCTTTAAATCCTTTCCTTAATAAAATGAATTGTTATATCTTTCCAATACCATTGCAAATATTTCACCAGCTGTGGAAGCTTTAGACCATAAAAAGCTGATCGTTTGCCAGATTTATTATTAGAGTACATCCTTTCCAAATTTAACTTACATTTGTTCAAGTAAGATGCCAATGAACCAGTCATCAGTATCCAGCCATAATTTTTAGTTTCTACTGGAGAATAGCATATATCAACTCCTGGTAATCATTACAGGCCAATTTTATCTTCTAAACTACTATCTAAAAATAACTGGAATATCACTTTCATGCCTGAAAGATTTCTTTAAAGTCATATTATTATGATGAAAGTTATTTAATTAATCTGTAAAATGTGCTATTTTCCTCTTATATAGAGCCCACTATGCTAGGGACTGAGATCTAAGGACAGTGATGTATTTTTGATGGCCCTGGCCTCTAAGATGCTTAAAATATAGCAGATGAGAGGTACATGTGCCAATAATCCCAGAAAATGAATGATATGTAGAGAGCTGAGTTCTCTGCATATGAATATGGAATTAGCCAACCAACCTCAAGGGTTGTAATGGTGGCTAGTAGTTTTGACTGAAGGTCGTCTTTCATTCATCCATTCATTTGTTCATTCATTTACCAAATGATTACTGAGCGCCTATCCTATGTTGATATATTGCTTCAGATTAATTTTTGTAATAAATAAGACAAATATAGATTCTACCTTCATGGAGTTTATAGTTTATTCAGGTGATTAATAGATAACTAAGCAACTCTTTTGTCCTTGGCATGTCCCTGAAATTCCTTTCTATTGTAACCTTCCAAGAGTCAATTCTGACCCCAAACATCTATCCTACTTGATTATCTGCATTTCGTACCATTGCTAATCCTCCCCATCAGGTCAAAGACGGTTAGAATCATGTGTTTTTAAAATAAAGGGAAAATATTATTCTTTTTACTGTAAAATTCCCCAGGGCATCAAAAAGCAGGGTATATAGAGAGGAAGTATGGGCACACAGAACATGCAATGAGTGTAAATTTTCCACATAGTGACCGAGTGGGCTCAAAGAGAGAGGTTTGATGAGCCATCATGCCAATAAACACCAGAAGTTACTGAAACTACCTCACTTGGCTTCTCTGAGGCCACATCTTCTTTTTTCTTTAATAAATTTTAGTTGCTGATGGAGCTTTATTTTTAATTTATTTATTTATATGTGGTGCTAAGGATAGAATCCAGTGCCTCACACTTGCTAGGCAAGCGTTCTACCACTGAGCCACAACCCCAGCCTCTCCCATCCTCTTTTGAGACTTTGGAGGCAAATTTGTAATTAGATGTATTTTTTTCTCTTATGTAAAAGAAAAAACTTACTGGGGAATAAAAGACATGAGGAAAACAAAGGGACCAATGGTGCTATAAAAATGCAAGTGGTGGGGCTGGGGTTGTGGTTCAGTGGTAGAGCACTTGCCTAGCACATGTGAAGCACTGGGTTCGATCTTCAGCACCACATAAAAAGAAATAAATAAAGATATTGTGTCCATCTACAACTAAAAAAATATTTTCAAAAAAATGCAAGTGATGGCCAGTGTAAATAGTAACAGTAATATAAAGTAGAATATGCCTTTGGCATTCTGCTCAACCTTTTGAGCAATAATTTATTTGATTCTTTGCTAACTTTACACTTAAATTTCTCACTATGAATAGCAACTAAGGATGCAGCTCTAGCTGTGACAATATAGACTCAAACGCACTCTTTTGCACATACTTTGGTCCCTTATCGATGACCTGCCTGACTTTGACAGCCTTCTCTGTTTCAGGACAATTTGCAGGATGGAGTTTAAGTGTAGCCAGTCCTAATTCCTTTTATCCCCAAAGACTCTCTATCCAGAAATCTTGGAATGTCTGTGCCTGGCAATTCTCACATTTCTCTTATCTTTGCAACTATTTTTCATGTTCCCTTTGATACTACTTGAAAATATTCTCACTTTGACCCCCAATAGAACTGAAATCCCCACATATATCTTGACCTCTTCTTGTGTCAACTCTTACAATACTACCTCCTAAGACCTTTCTAAATCCCTCTTGAACATAAGAATTCTATTTATCACAGCCACCCAAACTCCCACTCATCTCAGCTATAGTTATCCTAATCATTTTTTTCAAAACTCTGCTTTTTTAAAATTGCAATTTTTTATTGTTTCTCATAGCTAAAAATCAAATCTGGCCAAAGAAGAACTGAATTTTGCCTCCTCATTTGCCCATTCCCCTAATTAAGCATTGTTTTATATTGGACTTTTGTTTGGAAAGTACTTTGAAAAGAGTGTATCTTAAAAGGAACATGAACATTGGAATTAGATGAGCTTGTATTCTAACCTCATCTCTATCACTTACTTGCTGTATTACTTTGGATAAGTCACTTATCCTCTCTGAAACTATATCCTCATCTATAGAATAATAAGTGTTCTTTCATAGGGTTGTTTTAAGAATTAAATGAGACAACCTATAGAAAATTTTAATCAATGGAACACAATTGATATATGGTAGCTCCCTTCAATTACCCTTGATTGAATGATTCAAAGAATCATTAAACAGTGAAGAAACTGATTCAACATTCCACTAAATCACCAAATTTCAACTCCAGCAAGACAACAGTAGAAACCTTTTCTTTTTTCATTTTTTTCCTTTGGTTTATGTTGTTGTTAGAAACTTTTTATATTTATCCAAGGTCTTTCTTTTCCTGGAATCCTTTTCCCCCCACTAATCAAGTCAAGTACAAAGAGGCTGGCCTTAAGACAGTTGTCATCAACGCGTATTTACTGATGATTCATTATATACTCAGCACTGTACTGATGCTGTAGGGGAAGCTCAATCAATACAAAGCAAGGCCTCAGCCCACTAAATGTTAGTAATCTAGGTGGAGCAAAATTCATTCAGGAAGCTAAGTGGTATTCAAGCCTTTTAGATAGCAGTTCTCAGATCTAGATGATCTTTAGAGTGATTTTCTTTGCATATTAAATATGTATTTCAGTCAGATGGATCCCAGAAATCTATATTTGTGACCAGCTTCTAGGTAATTCTGATATTCACTCAGATTTGAGAGCCACACTTCTTTAAAAGATGCCTCATTATTTCCCAGATTAATTCATAAGTGAAGTCAGTCACATCTCAATGACATTAAAATTCAGGTTAATGTGCTTATCTAAACATTAATAAATATGTTCATTTTTCAAAATTAGTTTTCTAGTGGTTCCACTGTATATGAATTAACTTTATGATTTTTTTTGGTAGCAGAGATTGAACCCAGGTGTGCTTAACCACTGAGCCATATCCCACAGTCATTTTGATTTTTTTATTTTAAGACAGAGTCTTACTAAAGTGCTTAAGGCCTTGCTAAATTGCTGCTGGCTTTAAACTCACAATCCTCCTGCCTCAACCTCTCAAGCTCCTGGGATTACAAGTATGGACCACCATGCCTAGCTTGAACTTTTGTTCTGGTAATTTTTAAAGTAACTTTGCCCTGAGGACAAGTGACGTGAATCAAATTATTATAAAATAAAAATAAAATGTAGTAGAAACTTTGCAGAAGGTTATCAGTGGCACAAATAAATTTATACATGAAAGAAAAATTTACAGCTAACATAAAAATGATGAATCAGTTAATGTATGAATACAACCTGTTAATGTATGAATACTAACCTTTAGTTAGTTCTCCAACCAATGCACCCTGCCCAAATTCTGCAAATCTCTTCTTGTATAATGGATGGATCCCATGTCAGGTATGGTGTGTTCAAAAGTGTTGCAATCAGACACTGCAATGCATTCTGTTAGTTGTACATAATATTTTAACCAGGAAAACTAAAAATATTCAGGAGACAGAAATAATAAAATAATACTAAATACATTAATAGATATCACAAATTCTGTTCTAAATAGACATGCTTTCTAGCAAATTTTTTTAACTTCAAGAAAAAGGCATTTTTATTTTTCAACATTTGGACCTCATCCAAAACAAAACAGTAAAACCTACAAGCTTCATTTATTCACTAGTCGTCAAACCAACATTTATTGATTACTGTTTTCATTAGCTTTTTCAGTGCTGTTACCAAAAGACTTGATCAGAAGAAATTTAAAGGAAAAAAAGTTTATTTGGCACTCATGGTTTCAGAGATCTCAATCATAGATGGCAGACTCCATTGCCCAAGGTGAGGTTGAACATCATGGTGAAAGGGGGGGGAGGGGAAAGGCAGCTAAGGACATGGCAAACACGAAACAGAGAGAGCTCGGATCACCAGAGAAAATATAGAGTCCAAAGTCTCGCCCCCAGTGACCTACCTCCTCCTACCTGCCTATAGCTACCACCCAGTGAATCCACATCAGGTTATCAAACCACTGATTAAGTTAAAACTTTTATAATCTAATCATTCCACCTCTCCATGTTCTTACATTGTCTCACACATGAGTTTTGGGGGGAACATCACATATACAAACCATAACATTATTTTCTAGGCACTGCAATGCTCTAGATGCCCCTGCCTACGCTCTCCTTAGTTCTTTCTAGTCATGCCCTTCATTTTATAATGCTGGCTTTCTTCAGGAGCCACCCTACATTCCACACAGGGGTGTTCTTGGGCTAAATGAGAAGACCAGATAAGCCCAAATTCCAGGAGCCAATGTTCCAAGAAATAGCCCTCAGCTGAAGAAGAAGAGGAGTCAATGGGATAAACATTTTAGCTTTCTCACACTCAAGTGGGACAGTTTCAATGAAGGTTCTTTATAGTTTCTCAGAAGTCCACAGGGGAAGTGAGCCCTAACTGCATATAATAGTAGCACACCCATTACATATGAAAGCATAAAAGGAATTTGTTGTATGGTAGCTTGTCTCTCAAGATGGTCTTCAATGAACTCTGCATTCCCATAATCAGTATTTTGTGTATTTCTCTCCTATACTGAATATGCCCTAGCCTTATGACTCCTTCGTAAACAACAAAATTCAGTGGAAGTGCCCCATGTAGTTTGAAGTCTCAGCTTTGAGAAGACCTGGCTGCTTCTGCTTACACTCTTGGCAGCCCATATAAGAAGCCTCATTAATCTGATGGAGACAACACACACACACACACACACACACACATAGACAGAGAGAGATCCTAAAGTCCTAGAGTCTCTGTTGAACACAACTGTCCAAGCAAAGTGCCAGAATATCTTAGATATTCCAGCTGCAGTTGTTATTTGATAGGCCCTTAGAGAAACCAGCAAAAGAACCCACATAATTGTGATAAATAAAAAGATTCTTATTTAAAACCACTAGCTTTTGGGTTGGTTTGCTTTGCAACAATAGAAAACCAAAACAATTGCCAAAAGGTGAAAGGTTTTATATATATATATATATATATATATATATATATATATATATATATATATGGTCTGCATTTAATTATGGACAAAATAAATTGACAAAGCAACAAGCCTGATGGGTGTTTAATGAAACAGTTCAAGAAATAGGGGATGAGAATTTAAGAGGAGGAGCCAATATTTATCAAGGGTCCACTCTACTCTAGATACTTTATAACTATTATCTCATTTAAATATCACAAAACACTATGAGGTAGATACCAGTATATCCATTTTATAGATATAAAAATTGAGAATCAGAGAGATTGACAAATTCATCCCAGGTCACTGTGTTAGACCCAAGACTAAGCCCAGAACTATCTGGTCCCCAAAACTTTGTTCTTTTCATTGCTATACTATGTTGTTACCAAACAAAGATAGGAAAGGTTATGCTTGAGAGATATTTAGGAGGCAGAATTCACCAATGTGGTGAATGACTGAGATGTGTCTGAATCATGATGGTCATCCATCAATGATGAGCTTCTACCTCAGGTTATGAATTGTTCTAAATGATGCCCTCCAGGTTTCAGGTCAGAGATTGTCTTACCATGAGCCCTAAAATGTTTTATATCAGGCTCAGAGAAATTACTCACCTCAAGAACCACTGAAAGAAAATATTTCTCCCCTTCACTGTCCAAAGGGCAGGATTTTTAAGACTATGGGAATTAGAAGGGAAGAGTTCAGCAAAATATTTTTAAGAAATATAGCAACACCATAAAAATAGTATATTAATACCATTTTTCAAGAACTGAAAAATAAAAAAGATATAAAAATGGATGTATTCGCCAGAAAAAAAAAAAACACTTTCCACACATTCATCCATTCTGAAGCACCAGAGGGTAGGATAGAGAATATTCCTGTGAGGGTCATGGACACTTAGAAAGCACAGAAATCAATCACAGCTCCCATAAGAAGCAGTAATTTTATTTTTATTGTGTTTTAGAGAGAAATACTAAATGTCTCAGTATTCTGCTTTAAAAATTAACAAAGGGAACACAAAAATACCATCCAACATGTAAAATTTATAATAAAATTGTATCTCTTGTATATTAAAGTAAGTTCAAAACCAAACAAAAGACAAAAATATAAGAGAAAATTTTAAGAGTAAAAACTGAACATGGGTAAAAGATGATCAGAAACATAGAAGGAAAAAAGAAAATAAAATGCAAGTCAAGAGATAAAGGCATACATAGAGAATCAGAAAATGGCCCAATTATCTATTTCTGCACAAACAAAATGACCCAATTATCTATTTCTGCACAACAAGTCATGTCAAAATCTAGCTCAAAACAACAGCAATCATTTATTTTGTCCGTGAACCTGTAATTTGGAAAGGGCTCAGCAAGGACAGCTCATCTCTCTTCTACTCAGTGTCACCTGGTGAAGCTCAGTTTGAAGACGATTCAATAGCTGGGGGCTGGATCTTTTGAAGACTTGCTTACTCACATGTCTGCTGGTCAGCTAGAATGCTTACACAATCTCTCCATGTTGCCAGGGATTCTTTACAGCACTGTGACTAGTTTCTAAGACCAAGTGCCCCAAGAAAGTCAGATGAGCATATCACCTTTTAATAACCTAGCCAAAGAAGCCACATGGGATCATTGAGGCCATAGTAAAAGGTCCATTAATATTCAAATAAAGAGATCATAAACTTTATCTCTCTGTAGAAGAAACATGACACCACATTATTTAAAACATTGAGATGGAAAATATTTTTGGTCATCTTGGAAAATTCAATCTGCCACAGGGAATAATAATAAGGTGACCATGAAATTACTCATAGAACTATATAGAAACATATGCAATGATTCAGAAACCACGATCATTTATATATAACTGATATACAAAAAAATTCAAAAAATACACACTTAAGAGAAAAAGTAACAGAAATGCATGAAGAAAGACCAACACGTAAAGAGGTCCAGACTTGCCTACATCTCTATCATCAACTTTGGGCCTCTTATTCTATTGTTTAACTAAAGATTTTCAAAACATTGTTGTACTTTTTTTGTAATTATGGATACAAATATAGCAAGACACACTAGATAAACCATGTGTATGGTCTCTGATCAACAATCATGCTTAGTCTAACCAATGAATCATCCCAGATATATGAGGCAAGAAGTTTACAGGCAATTCTAGCCTCCAAGTTGCAAGCCACCGCAGCCCATTTAGTCTTCCTGGATGAGAACTCAGACATTGTAAAACAAAAATAACCCCTCCCTACTATACCTTATCTCAATCCTGACCCCCAGAATCCATAATCATTTTTAAAAAGGGTTATTTCACATCAATAGCATTGATGATGTTTATTACATGGTAACAGATAACAAAAACACATGTACTTAGCAAATACTATCCCCTCTTCCCCGTCTAGCTGCGTCCTACTCATATTTTCATGTCTCAATTTACCCACCATTTTTGCCAACTACCAAAGCAAGTAAAAACAATGCTTTTGTAATGACAATACAATTTTAAAACAAGTCTCTACTCACTGCATTTCTAATCAGATTACCCTATATATAGAAATTCTGGAGCCCCTCTATTTTCACACCTACCCATGGGGAGGATCAGGAATTAAAAATAACTATGATTAACATGCTAAGAGCTGGATGATACAAGCAGAGAGATGGAAATTCTAAAAAAGAATCAAGAATAAATGTTAGAAATCAAAACACTGTGACAGAAATGAAGAATGCCTTTGATGGGCTCATTAGTAGACTAGACACAACCAAGAAAAAAATCAGTGAGTTTGAAGATCTGTCAGCAATAGAGAGCAGAAACTTCCAAGACTGGAATGCAAAGTGAGAAAACTGGAACATGAACATGAAATCCAAGAACTGTAGGACATCTACATTACACTTCAGGCATAGTAACAGCATTTTCATCTGTCATCTGTATTTGTCAAGAAGTTAATTGCAGATGATTAACCTAATACTTACACATATATTCATCCATATAGGAGGCCTATATTATGAATCACACAGAGAAACCTGAAATGTTTACCAAATCTCAATATTTTCAATAATAAAAGTAGCATTTATAGTGTATATACTTCCACAAGGAAAAAAATCTTTCTGGGGATGTTTCTGTAGCTTATAATTAAAATGTTTCTTTTGAATCATGGCATTTTCCAGTAAATAGATGGAAGTGGAGGCTATCATGCTGAGTGAAATAAGTAAATCCCAGAAAAACAAAGGCCAGGTGTTCTCTCTGATATGTGGACGCTGACACACAATAAGATAGGCGGGTGGAATAGAAGTTCATTGGAGCAGACAAAGGGGAAAGAAGGGAAGGGAGCAGGAATGGGAAATAGGAAAGACAGTAGAATGAATCCGACATAATTTTCTTATGTTCATATATAAATATATGACCAGTGTAACTCCACATCATGTACAACCACAAGAATGGGATCCTAATTAGAATAAGTTATGTCCCATATATGTACAATATGTTGAAATACACTATATTGTCATGTATATCTAAAAAGAGCAAATAATAAAAATAAAACAAAATTTTCTTTCAAAATCCTTATATGGTGCCAATTAGGGAGAATGAATTTGAGGTAAATTATCAATAGGTAATACTATATTCACACCTGTATTTAACAGAACCAAAGGAGTGTTTTAGAGCAGAATTGTTCAAAGGAAATATAATGTGAGCCATACATGGAATTTAAATTTTTCTAGTAGCTGCAATAAAAATTTTAAAAGAAACAGATAAAATTAAATGTGATAAATTTTATTTAACCCAATCTATTCAGAAAATTATCAGTAGAACATATGAATATTTTTAAAATTTTATAATATTAAAATATTAAAAATATTTATAATATTAAATATAAAATATTTATAATATTAAAATATTTTTTAAAAAATTTTGGTACTGGAGATTAAACTCAGGGGCACTCGACAACTGAGCCACCTCCCCAGCCCTATTTTGTGTTTTATGTAGAGACAGGGTCTCACTGAGTTGCTTAGCGCCTCGCCATTGCTGAGGCTGGCTTTGAACTTGCAATTCTCCTGTCTCAGCCTCCCTAAGTGCTGGGATTACAGGCTTGCGCCACTGCGCCCGGCTAATATTAAAAATTATTAGTGGGATATTTTACACTCTTTCTTCTATACTGTCTTCTAAATTCTGTGTGTGAAATGTTCAACAGCTACATTTCATTAAGATTAGCATATTGATCTGCATAGTTTTAGAGCCTGAAATCTAAATGTGTGGTTCCCAAACTGGGAACACCAGAATAACCTGGGAACTTGTTAAAATGCAGAATCTTGGTTTTTACCCAAACCTAATATATGATAATCTGCATTTTAACTGGATTTCCACCTCTTCAGGTGATTCGTGCACATTAAAGTTCAAAAAGCCATTGTTTAGTATAATGAGTTTCCAGAGAAATGGAAGAAATATGGAAGAGAAAGGGAGGACAGGGGAAATTTGAATGTGCTCTAACAAGCTCCCTGCTTATGCTAATGCTGCTTGTTTTTAGGCCACACTGAATGGCAAACTCCTATAAAGTTTGGTCCAAAAGTACTCATTGAATACTTTGTATTTTCCCAGTACACTGTGAGATAAAAATGGGCTAGACTCAATTAGCACCAGAATAGTCTATGTCTACTTGGAAAGATAAGACCATTGCAGATGAAAACTCAAGAAATCAATAGAGGGTAGTATTATTATTAGCACAGCAAAATATTGGAATCAGACAGGAAATGATGTGAGCTGTCAGGGATATGAAAAATGTGAGTATGGATCAAAGTTATCAGAAAAAGCAGCCAAAGAGGCATCTGAGCTGGGCTGTAAAAGAGGAATAGATGCCCTTAATGAAAAAGCAAAATGATATTGGAGAGAATAGGCTCTGCTTAATCTGTGCAATGATCCCCGGTTATCCATTGCTTTTCATAGACAAATGATATTCAAATTTTAAAATGGTACACATCTATTATCTAATATTAATTGAGGATTGTACACATCCTCAGATGATATATATGTACTTATAAACTATATACCTACTATGTTAATCTATAAATTAAATAATAAAGATGAATTTCTATCTTATCTTTTAGATTAAACCCCAATACATACACATACTATAATGTTGTCTTCTTACTCTCTAATAGATTTGAAAGCCACTATTCTAAGCCAGCATTTTTATTTTCAGGAAAATATCTTAGCATGCTCCCAGAAGCATACAGCAGAGTACAATTCAATAAACAGAGGCACCAAGTGGTGAAAAAAAATGCCAGAAGACGGGGGAATTGTCACAGCTTGATCTTACAGTAATACATCTCACCAATGAAAGAATTTACTCCATCACAAAAGGGTTAACTGTGATCAAGTTAAGCAAGCCTCAGCAGAGTTTTGATAAGTGTTCTTCCCTTGGCAAAATCTTCAATTTTCCTTCAGGTCTCAGAAAGCCTCAAACAGGCCTTCTTGGACCTCACAGTTTGACGTATGGCCTCTTGTTGATCTCACTCATCACATCATGTTCTTTTCCTACATAACACATCACAATTTGTAACTCTGTTTAGTGGGAGGACCATGACTTTAATGGCTGACTCCTCACTGTATTGTAAGCTCCAAGAGGATAAAATTTGTTCACTACTGTGTATCCAGCAGTGAACACTAGGTCTGACATAGGTTATGTTGTTGTATAATGAATGGACAAAGGAAATTAAATATGGCCATTATAGTCCTTTTAGCTCTCTATATATGCATGTATATATGTATATACATATAAAACTTCATATATATACTTTATGTATATAACTTTATACATAATTTATATAATATCTAGTTATATATACATAGGACATATGTATATATGTATATATATTTAGTACATGTACATATATGTTTAGTATGAATATACATATATACAAATATATATATGTTCACATATACATACACATATAGAAAATAGTGAAAGTAAATAACTGGGCCTTAATAACTAGAGCACAAATGGTGACTAATTTATGTGATTGGAGGGATGCTAGAACATACAATGTGAAAGCTGTTCAAATTATGATCCCCCATTTTAGTTCTTAATCATTATTTTTTTTTGTAAATGCTTTTCTGATATACCATGTATTATGCAGGCCTATGATCCATAGTGGGCGTAGTGGAGAAATGATAATGACTGTCAAACAACTCTTCACACAGGTTAAGGAAATCTGATCAAGCAACATTTTAACTAACTGAATGCAAGTCTGCATGTTGTTAATTTGGGTATGTTTTAAATGTGCTTGGTATAGCCTCATTTTGATGGGTATCCATAAATATCCAGTAATTGATCCTTGTATGACTACATTTAATCAGTTTTAGTATTTTCTTTAATAGATTCTATGCATGTATCATTTTATCATTTCTCAGTTGAGGGAGAGCTCAGAACTTGCCAGAAGCAGCAGAAAAAAAAAATCATATTTAGAGAATACCTTTTCAGACTATGGAGATTTTTCATCTTTCATGATCTTTCTGGAAGACATTTCTGAGGAATTTCTCAGAAGACAAATGCACTGGTTTCTGTGACTGATGACAGTCTGACTTCACAAGTGGCCTTTTTGAGAGGTTACTAAGATTTGACACGTTAACATCCCATAAATCTCTCATGTTCCAAGTCTAAAACATACATTTCTTTTCCACCAGTCAGGATACTGAAATGCTTGTGCTCCTTTGACAGCCATACCTAAGAAAAGAAAATAGGGATCCACTTTTGGAGCAACATAAACCTGCTCGATGTCTCTGATATTTTATGTACATACCCCGCTTCTCTCTTGCAGCCTCAAAGAAAACATGTGTGACCTTTGATAGTTCAGAAAAATCTTGTAAATTTCTCTCTGATGTTTAATAATTTCATTATTCTTACTGGAATGATGTACCAGCCGGTACAGACAGCTTGTAGAACTCGGCTCATGGGTAAATGTTCAGTATCATGCTGTTTTAACAACATTGGCTCCATCATCAGTGCAAATAGAAACAGTGGAAAGAATCAAAGGAATGAGGTATTTATTTGGAATTTCGGCTGTGATTATGCTTTCCCAGGCATTGCAATGAAGGTGCATTTTCTGGGAGATGAGGAACCAGCACAGTGCCACAGAGTCCCCTGTGAGGTCTTACTCAATATTTGCTGGTAATGATTATGATGTAATTCTATGAGGCAGCCGCCAGTCAACAAACCTTGTGAATCTAAATCAGCCCTGATTTAATTTGCCCTTCAGTAAAGGTTAAAACATGAAGAAACTCAAAATATACATTTTATAAAAATATACTGCAGCTTCTGAATGAATGCAGAAGCTATATGTACCATTTTAAAGGATGATATTCAATTTTTCCACTCTTTCTAATTGCAAGTATCTAATCTCCCACTGGGCAAAACAAATGTCAGTATAATTATTGAAAATAACAAAATTAATTCTAGAATATAATGCAACTTTATTATCACAAAATAGATTGTATATGGAATACTTCTTGCACTTAAACTGGCAACTTGAAACATTTTCAGGATAGGCTGGTATTTCTAATATGAGTTACATGGCCCTCCCTTTCTTCCTGTTGTATTGATTGCTCACCAGGGAAGATTTCATATCTTTTAGGGATAGACTTACAATCGCCTATAATACTATTTCTCAACCCTGCTTGCATATTAGAATCACACTGGAGCTTTTAAAATTCACCATGCCCAGCCTTCACCCTAGCAAACTAAATCATGAGTTGGGAGAAATGGGATCCAATGTCAGTTTTTTTAGAGCTCCTCAAGTGATTCTATGTGTAGCTCAGGGTAAGAAATACTAATCTACACAAATGTATTGAACAACTAACAGGCAATTCTAGTTAAACATTTAAAAATCAAAATCCCAAAATATGTACCAGATATCAGAGCACCCAATATATAAAACAAATATTAGTACACCTAAAGGGAGAGAGAGAACACTTTCAGTGAAGGATCATCTAGACAGAAAATTAAGAAAGAAACATCAGAGTTAAATTGCACCATAAGCCAAATGGACCTAAGATACATTGTTATAGTTTGGATATGAGGTGTACCCCCAAATCTCATGTGTGTGACAAGGCAGGAATATTCTGGGGTGAAATGGTTGGATTGTGAGAGTTGTAACCTAATCAGTGAGTTAACCCACTGATAAGGATTAAGTGGGTGGTAACTGGTCTGGAAGAAGTAGGTCACTGGGGGCATGACTTTGGGGTTTATATTTTGTCCCGGATGCACAGAGCTCTCTCTGCTTCCTGGATGTTATGTCCTGAGCTGCTTTCTTCCACCTTGCCTTTCCACCATGATGTTCTGACTTACCTTGGTCCCAGAGTTATGAAGTTGGCCACCATAGACTGAACCTCTGAAGTCATGAGCAACATAAACTTTTCCTCTCCAAAATTGTTATTATTGGATCTTTTGCCATAGCAATTATAAAGCTGCCTAAAACAAACATCTAGAGAACATTCCATCAAGAAGTTGCCAAATATACATTTTTTCATCAGTATATAGAACATTCTCCAGGATAGACCACAAGATAGGCCACAAAACAAGTTTCAAAAGATTTTTAAAAGCTGAAATCATATGGAGTATCTTTTCTGACACAATGCAATAAAACTAGAAATCAATAAGAAAAACTTCAGAAACTATACAAATACATGGAAATTAACTTATTTTTGAATGCCCAGAGGATCAAGGGAGAAACCAGGGAGTAAATTTTAAAATTTCTTGGAAAAAATAAAAATAAATACACAATATACCCCAACTTAAGGATTTAGCAAAACAGTACTGAGGGGGAAGTTATTACAATCAAGGCCCACATCAAAAAAGTAGAAACATCTCAAATAAACAACTTATTCCTGCATCTCAACCAGAAAACTAAGAACAAACCACATTAAAATTTAGTAGAAGGAAATAAATTATAAAGATCAAAGCAGAAATAAATGAAATGGAGACATAAAAATAGAAAAAGTCAACATAATTAAGAGCCGGTTCTTCAATAAGATAAAATATACAAACTCTTACCTAGACTGAAAAAAGAAAAAGACTCAAATAAAATCAAAGATGGAAGGAAGATATTACAACTGACAACACAAAATACTAAGGGTCATTAGAGTTTATTATGAACAACTATATGCCAAAAAATTGATAACCTAGAAGAACTGAACAAATCCCTAAACATACACACCTTTCCAAGACTGAGTCATGAAGAAACAGAAAACCAGAACAGACCAAGAACAAGTAATGAAATTGAGTCACTAATAAAAGGGCCTCCCATCAAAGAAAATCCCGGAATCTGATGGCTTCACTGCCAAATTCTATCAAACATTTAAAGAAGAAATAATACCAGTTCTCCTTAAGTGATTCCAAAACAGAAGAGGAAGGAATTCTTCCAAACACATTTGATGATGATGCAAATCCAAATCCAAATGCAACAGAGAGAGAGAGAGAGAGAAAGGAAGGAGGAAAGAAAGAAGGAAAAGAGAAAGGGAAAATTACAGGCCAATATACTTGATGGACATGGATGCAAAGAATCCTCAACAAAATACTATAAAATGAAATCCAATAACACAGTAAAAATATTATTCACCATAATCATGTGGGTTCCATGCTAGGGATGCAAGGATGATTCAATATATGAATATCAATAAACATAATTATACTGTATCAATAAAATGAAGGATAAAACCCATATGGTCATCTCAATAGTTGCAGAAAAGGCACTTGATAAAATTCATCTTCCCTTTGTGATAAAAACTGAAGAAATTAGGTATAGAAAGAATGCACCTTAACATAATAAAAGCCATTTATACTAAGCCAACAGCTAATATTATCCTGAATGGGGAAAAGCTGAAATCTCTCTAAGATACTTAGTAAGACAAAGATTCCAACTTTGATCCCCTTTATTCAAAATAGTTCTGGATATGTTAGCCACGATAATTAGGCAAGAGAAAGAAAGGGCATCCAAATTGCAAAATAAAAAGTCAAATAGTCACTGTTTGCAGATAACATCATCTTATATTCAGAAAACTACAAAGATTCCACCAGAAACTATTCAATAAATGAATTCATCAAAGTTTCAGGATACAAAATCAGCATACTGAAATCAGTAGTATTGCTATATGCCAATAGCAAATTATATGAAACAGAAGTCAAGAAAGTAATCACACTTCCAATAGCTACAAAAATGCCTACAAATTTAACCAAACAAGTAAAAGATCTCTACAATGAAAATTATAAAACACTGATTAAAGATATTTAAGAGAACACAAAAAAGTGGAAAGACATCCCCTATTCATGGATTAGAAGAATAAATATTGTTAAAATGTCAATGCTACCCAAAATGATCTACAGACTCAACACAATCCCTATCAAAATATCCATGACATTTTCACACCACTAGAAAAAGCAATTCTAAAATTTGTATGGAACCACCAAAAAAAAAAAACTCAATGAGCCAAAGCAATATTAAGCAAAAGGAACAAAGCAGGAGACATTACAAAAACTGACTTCAGTACATTACAAAGCAGTAGAAAAACATACATAGACCAATGGTATGGAATAAAAAGCCTAAAAGTAAACCCACACATCTACAGCCAATTGATTATTTTTACCTAAGTGCTGAGAACATGCATTAGAAAAAGGATAGTATTTTCTTTTTTGTTTTCATTGGTTATTTTTAGTTCTACATGACAGTAAAGTATATTTTGACATATTTATACAAACATGGAGTATATCTTATTTTCATCAGGATCCCAGTCTTGTGGATATATATGATATTAAGATTCACTGTGTTGTATTCATATGTGTACATAGGAAAATTATGTCAGATACTTTCCACTATCTTTCCTACTCCTATCTCCCCTCCCTTCCCTTCATTCCCTTTTGTCTAATCCACTGAAATTCTATTCCTCCCCTCCTTTTGCCTTGCTGTGAGTTAGCAACAGTGTTTTCAATAAATGGTGCTTGAAAAATTGGAAACCCACATGCAGAAGAATGAAACTAGACCCCTTTCTCTCACCAGTTACAAAACAATTCAAAATTGATTAAAAACTTAAATGTAAAACTGAAAGTATGAAACTACTGGAAGAAAATAAAGGGGAAATGTTTCAGTAACATATATAATAGAGTACTATTCATCCATAAAAATGAATGAAATCCTGTCATTTGCAACAACATGGATGGAAGTGAATATTACTATGCTAAGTGAAATAAGTCAGGCATAGATGGACAAATGATCTCACTCATATGTGGTTATCTAAACAAGTTGAACTCACAGAAGTTGAGAGTACAATGGTGGTCCAGAGGCTGGGGAAAGAAGGGCCAGGGTGGGTTATAGGGACAGTTGATCAATGAATATTAAGTTATAGTTAGAAGCAAGAAGTTCTGAAGATCTTCTGCTCAGTAGGGTTACTATAGATAACAATATACTATACATTTCAAGAATCCAGAAGAAAAGATTTTGAAAGTTTTCACCATAAAGAAATGATAAATGTTTGAGGAGATAAATGTTTAACCAGATTTAAACATTATCCAATGTATACTTATGGTACCCCATTAATATGTACAATTCTATGGTTTTGAGTATCAGTTAAAACATAAATTACAATTTTTAAAAACCTACATCATTAGATAATTGACTTATCTGGGAAGATTTCACAGAACAAAATTCTGTTGAGTATGGGAAGAAATAGGATGCATTAATGTGGCAGGTTTAGCAATTACTGCATTCTCTGAGTAACTTTCCAAGACAGGCTATTATAGACTTCCTGAGTTCTAAATTTGTTTCTCTACTTTTTACTAGCTATAAGACCTTGCACACATTATTTGTCATCTCAGTGCTTCAGTTTCCTCTCCTGTAAAATTGTACTGTTAGTACCCAAAACTACTTTATGTTGTGAAGATTAAGTGGACTAAAACAGGGTCAGCAAATGCTTTTGGAAAAGGGCTAATGGACTGGTGATATAGCTCAATGGTATAGTATGTGTTAACATATATGATTGGGCTTTGTGTTCTAACCCTAGGACCACAAAGAAAAGGTCCTGTAAATCTAGTTTTATAAGTCAGATAGTCTTTGCAACAACTCAACTCCGCTGCACCAAAGCAGCGACAGACATCAGGTAAATGAATGAATATGACTGTGTTCAAATAAAGTTCCATTTAAACAAACTGATAGTGGCCCAAAGACTATAATTTGCCAGTGCATGGACTAAAATATACTACATGGTTAGCACAGTAGGTTGCTATTCTTGTTGTTATGAAGCATGGAAAGTAGACCATCTCCCTACTATATGTGCATTTATCTTTCTCTCTCAGCTCCGCCCTAGGCCTCCTCTCAAGTCCACCAGCTTCTAGAGTATAGCACAGAGCTACAATGGCTGCAGTTTCTAGGAAAAGAGAAAGCAGCAGGTCTCCCCTACCAATGTGTGTTTTCTCCCTTAATGGTCACCAAGGTCACAATGTGAGCAGAAAAGAAACCTGAGACCAAAGTGCAGGGCCAGAAGGGCATTGCTCCCAGTGGTACATCGCTTTACAGGAGCAAACACCACAGACACTCAAGCCATTAGGGAAAACTGTGAATTAAACCATGAGTTGTAAGGAGCTGCCAAAATCCCAGAGATGCAATAAATCATTACTGTCAACTGCACAGCACGAGTAATAAAAAAAAATCAATCCACTTAGTTAGAAATGAATTTGAAAATTGTGCTTTAAACAATAGTAATGTGTGAGAAAAATAAACAGAAAAGCAGTTCTGCTATTTCATCTTTCAAAGAAGGACAGAGGACAGTGATATCAGGGGTTGATTTTCTTTTGCATCCAGGGAGCAGGAATCAGTGAGGAATGGCTGTGTGAGTCAGCAGTTAGAAATGAAACAATGTGGTGGTGCCCTCCTTCCTGAGGATATTAAACTCAATTCTTTTTGCAGGTCACATCTCAAAGGCCAGCTCTTTCCCAGGGCCTAAGCTGTTCCTTGATACTTTCAATAAGTCATCTATTCACTAATCATTTAGTAATCACTTCTGACATGCCAAGCATTCTGCTCAGGTCTGGAAATGCAGAGCCCAGGAAGACACTGATCTTGCCCTCAAGTTCTCTTGTCTGGACACTCATTAAATTTGCCAATTCATGCCCCCATATTTCCTAACTCTACCCTAGGGAAAAATCACAAAGTGCAAATTATATCATTTTTGCCAGTGGTTTCAAAGAGCCATGCCATCATTTGGCAACATGTAATTCTTTGCTGACATTTTTTTCAGAGTCAAATTTTGCTTTCTTCATGTAGCTGTGAAGGACAGACACAGAGTGTGTAGGTGTCCTCCTCATTAAATCCTTTCCCACAAAACTCCAAAGTGTTTTCATCATTTAAGAAAACACTCAAATCTATCTGACTTGTTTAAATGTGTGGAAAGGCTTGTAGGGAGGGAAGGAGGACCAGAACAACTTATAGGAATTTATCAGTTACTTTCTACAAAATAATACAAAGGTAAGGTACAGTCAGCCCAATGCCTGGATGATATTTGAGTTCTTATTCAAGGGTGTACCTATGGTAGGCACAATAATGCTGTCCCCCAAAGATATTCATGACTTAGTCCCTAGAAACTATGAATATGTTACTTTATGCAGCAAGAAGGACATGGCAAGTTTGAGTAAATTAAGGACCATGAGGTGGGAACATTATCCTGGATTATCTGTTTGGGCCAATGAAATCACAAGGGTTTTTATAAAAGAAATAAGGAGTCTGTAGTGTCAGAAGGGATAGGAGAAGAGAGATTGATTTGAAGATCAGGTATTCTGCTGGCTTCGAAGACATGAGAGGAACCATAAGGCAAGGAATTAAAGAGTCTTCTAGTTGCCAGAAAAGGCAAGGAAATGAATTCTCCCCCACATCTTCCAGAAAGAAACAGCCCTGTAGCCCCCAGAACTGTAAGATAATGAATTTGTATTATTATTAAACAACTAGGATTGTGGTAATTTGCTACAGCAGTGATAGAAAACTAAGACAGAACACCTGTGCAGGTATATTGTTGACAGCTGCAGAAAGGGAGGGGTGCCCTTTTACTCATGTGTGTCAATTTGCCACCCTAGTTAATTTGTTTATAGCAATGATATCAGTGAGGCAGTTAATTTTTTCAGCCTCTGCTACTCTGTTCTAAATAATATGAGAACATCATAACAGTTTGTTGAGAATTTGAGGATATTTTATTGGCTCAGCATTTTTCTCACATCAGATTATTTCTTGAAGTAGTGATTTAAAAACATAGTAAAATACAAAATAGCACACAGGAAACTAGAGAAAATGTTCTCCAAGCGATAGGAAGAATTATGTGTTTGTAGGCCTATATGGATATGCATGAAACTATTTTCTAGCACATGAGATTTTCAAGACTCAGAAATACACAGATCAATAAGTTTTAGTAATTTTATCTTGAGGATTACATGACAAACTTTAAAAACAACTGACTTTATTGTATTTACATATTACTCATTTTACTATATAATCTCTATAATATACCCATTTAAAAGACTTTAATTTATGATCAGATTAGTGTTCCAAAATAGGGATGTTTTAGAGTAACATTTATAATTGCCCAAGTTAGCAAGGTCACAGTAGCCTACGAATCATAGGACAAAATTCCAGTTTTGACAATTCTGAGATCTCAGAATTATTTTGATGCTATTTATAATTCCTAAATGTTTATGTGTCCCTTCCTATGTCCAAGGCACCACTCCAGGTACTTTACAAATATGAACTTATTTATAATCCCCACAGCAGCACCCTGAGATGTACATTTTCATTATCTACACCTTACAAACTGGGAAACTGGGGCACAAAGAAGCTAAGTCACTTGCCCATAGTCCTAGAAAATGTTAGCCCCCTGGAAAATAGCATGAAAGAGATTTGGGGATTGTTGGTCCACTCCATGGATATTATGGTGAGGAATGCTCCAGCAGAAAGGCAGGCAACTGTCCCTGATGTAGAAATATAAATAGAATGTGTCCAGCCATACATGGATGAAGGGGTGACAAGATTCTGACATACCCATAACCATGGCCACCACTGTGGTCAAAAAGAAAAGCCATCATTTATAAGTCAGGTTATGCTCCTTTGGCTGATAAAGCTTCCCACTGGAAGGGAAAATCTTCCTCTTGAGGCTAAAATGATTCAAGTTATCTCATAGCTGAGCAAAAGTATAGACTATGGTGGAAGAAGATCTCCAACCAGGCCTACTCACAGTAGGACATAGAGAAATCTCCAAAGAGGAGGAGAGAGGAGAGAGGGTAAAGAATGCTTGTTCAGTTCGATCCCCATAATAACATCATAAATATAACTTCATCACGTGGACCTAGAGTAAAAATAGACCATTATAGTAAATAGCAAAACCATCAATATACCAATTGTTTGCTTATTTATTTATTCTAGAATAGCAAATTACTGAATATTTTAAAAATTGAAGCTTAGTTGTTCTTATGTAATATAGTAAATCAAATTGGCTAATAAAAGCCTATAGCAAATCACTATAACAAAATGCTGTTTTCACTACCACCTTGGTTCCAGGTAATTAGGTTTTAAGGATGGCTAGTGATGCTAAGATCAGTTTGCCTGTAAATATTATAACATCTCATTCTCAGTAGCAGAATGACAAAAAGAAAAAACTGTTTTTCTTTAAACACTCAAAAGGCTCTTATTTGAGGCACATAACAAAAACTTTGTTCTTCATTCTTCACAAGAAAGGGACCCAGTTGCTTATAAAACTTTGATGTATCAGAACTCTAAATTAGATTTCCATAAGCTGTAAAGAACAAACATGTTAAAAATTAAAACAAGGAAACATTTTGCTAATTTAAGAATTATATACCCAAACATATGTGTCTAAATTTCCTGAGTTTTCAAATCGTGGCCCAAAATATCTTGGGAAAGCAGATATACCAAAGAGTGGTTTCTTGGCACAAATTTTTCTGAGTTGTAAATACTGGGAGAATAACATTGCTCTAAATAATTTTGGCACATTTGGTGTCAAGATCAACAACACTTAGAATCTGATTCCATCAAAGTTAGTTAGTGTTGAACTCTAATTTTAATCAAATTATGTAAACTACTAATTTCTGAAACCTGATTCATTTTAATTTATTCTGACACAAAGTAAAAAAAAGAGAGAGAGGGATGGGGTGGCGTCTGTTTAACCAGGTAGGCATTTTGGCACCCTGAGGACCTGATACAGAATGATTGAGAAGGCTATCCTATAATGGAAGCCAGTGGCTCCACTAGATGGTGCCATGAAAGACTACAGGTTTATATCCATTATCCTGCCTGCTGAAGCAGAGCGAATAAAATGGCCTCTTTCTTCTATGACTTCTTCCTCCACTGCCAATGTTCATAAACTTATAGGTTCACAGAGTTTAATAGCTGAAGCCACTTTAGCTCTTGAGTTTTTAAGTAGAAAAAAGCTTGAACTTTGTGGATGGCATGAAATGTGGCCTAACCCTTGCACAGGACAGAAAGTGTGTACTTTGAAGAGATAATTACACGGGTGGGAAAACACGTCAACAGCAGACATTTTTCCAAGACACTATTTATAATAATAAAAAGAAATGAGACAGATGTGGTGGCACAGACCTGTAATCCCAGTGATTTTGGAGGCTGAGGCAGGAAGATCACAAGTTCAAGGCCAGACTCAGCAGTTTAGCAAGGCCTTAAGCAATTGAGTAAGACTCTCAAAAAATAAAAAAGGCTGTGGATGTGGCTCAGTGGTTAAGTGCACCTGGGTTCAATCCCTGCAGAGAGAAAGAGAGAGAGAGAAAGAGAGAGAGAGAAGGAAGGAAAACAAAATGCCCATAAATTGGGGAACTGTGTACTGTATGGTCAATAAACACCATGTTGTGTATCTGTATTTGTTGCATGAGATGAGGTAGTGATGAATGAGATGGGACAGTCATAAAACAACATGTACAAGACAGTCCTGTGTGAGTAAAATTGGATACATACATAATGCATTTCTACATGTGTAGGAGATATATTTATAAGAGTTTTACCAGTGACAACTCTGGCTCTCTCATAATACAATTTTCAATGACCATTAATTCCCTGTTTTCACTTTTTGGCATTAAGTTTTCTTATAAAGAATATGTAAGAAAACAAATCTGGAATAATGTGCATTAGTTTGAACCAATCAGCCATAAGCAATATGGATATATCTTACAAACATGGTGCTGAGAATAACTGAATAAAATATATAAGAAGATATTTATGTAAACTAAAAATACATGCATATAATGTAAACATTTCTCAAGAACATTCTTTTTTTTTTTTTGGTACTGGGGGTTGAACTCAGGGGCACTTGACCACTGAGCCACATCCCCACTGAGCCACATCCCCTATTTTGTGTTTTATGTAGAGACAGGGTCTCACTGAGTTGCTTAGTGCCTCCCCATTGCTGAGCCTGGCTTTGAACTCACGATTCTCCTGTCTCAGCCTCTCTAAGTGCTGAGATTACAGACTTGAGCCACTGGGGCCTGGCTAAGAACATTCTTGAATGAAAAGATACATGTGAACCTGTAGGTTCATCAGTGGTAACACATGTAACATTCCTACTCTGGTTGGAATGTTGATGATTTGGGAAGCTATGCATGTGAGGGGGCAGGGGACAGATGGAAAATCTCTGTACCTTCCTCTCATTTTTGCTATGAACCTAAAAGTGTTCTAAAACATAGTCTTTAAAATGAAATGAAATAAAATATTAATATTAATTTAATATTAAAATTTTAATTAATATTAATTTTTATTTATTATTATTATTTTTTTGCAGTTCTGGGATTGAAACCAGGACTTTGTGCATGCTAAGCAAGTACTCTACCACTGAGCTACTTCACAACAGCTTTCATTTTTGTTGTTGTTGTTACTGGAGACTGAAACCAGGGTGCTTTACCACTGAGTCACATCCCCAGCCCTTTTTATGTCTTATTTTGAGAAAGGGTCTCACTAAGTTGCTTAGGGCCTCACTATATTGTTGATGCTGGCCTTGAACTTACAATCCTCCTGTCTCAGCCTCCTGAGCCACTGCAATTATAGCCATGTGCCACAGAGCCTCACCTCTATCATATTTTAATGATTACTTTGGGTAGGGGCTGCGAGAGAGGAAATGGAAGAATAAAATATAAGAAAAAGGAATAAACTGATAAATCACCTAAACAGATGATAACTTGCCCTATACTATTGAAACAATGGAATCTGGGTTGCCCACCTATCAAATTAAAAGATCCAAATGCTAGCCCAGAAAGTCCCTACTCCTTTTGATGTGATAAGGAAGTTCCAGGGACTCAAAAATCTGTGAAGTTCTTTTGGATCTTAATGACTGGGAAGGAAGTGAAAGCTGTGAAATTCCTGTTCTTTGTCCTAAGGAACCCCTTACCCCTTGCAAATGCTTTCCTCAGCCCAGAGCTCCTCAGAGATAGAAACATTGAAGGAATTAAGTTTCTTCCATCTTCCTTTAAAGCTGGCTTTGAATAAAATATATTTTCCTACCAATTTGACTCCCAATATTTCTGAAGCAGTAAGCCTAGCCTCTTCCTGCTGGGCAAAAATAGAGCCATGTGGTAACAATATTCCTCAACTCCCCAACATCTATGGTCTCCAAATCTTGGGTACAAACTTTTAAAAACAGGAGATATTTTAATATATAAATATAGATAGACATTCAATATTTTCAAAGAAACTAAGGTACATAACATTTAGAATCATTTAGGTCTGCAGACATATGATCTGGGAAACACAACTTCATTAAAGCTCCATTGGTTTATCTATAAAATAAATATTTTTCTGAGGCATTATAAAAATGTATGATACTGTTGTCCTCAAAAACATCATGACTCTTAGTTTCAGCTCCATCATGTAAAGAGCTTAGAAGATGTCATTTCCATCATTAAGACAAGAAAAAGCTGGACAAACTAAAAAGCAACAACTTATCTTAGACCTGTCAGAGAACTATTTGCAAGGCAAATCACCATGCTGAAATCTGAAGACACAAGTAAATCCAGAGTCTCAAATATTATCTTCTTACCTGTAGCAGAAGCTGCTAGAGCCATAGGCTGGTAGGAACACGTAAATTTTGATGAGTGACTGGAAGCTAGTGTGGACTAGCCTGAGACCCAGGAACACCTAAAATCTGCAATCTTAGAGGGGCCTCCCCTCTTTCATGGGCTTTATCCCCAGGATCCCCATTCATTTCTAATCCTAAAAAGTCAAGAAATATTCACTTTTGGCTGGGGTAGAGAGAACAGAAGAGTAATTTGGTAAAATATGTCCAGAAGTTTATACATAAGTAAGTCTTAGTCTTCAGGATAAAGGACTTTACCAGAGCCTTGTCCCAGAGATCCTCTAACTACAGACCTCTCTAGCGTTCCTGCCTCACCTAACTTGGGGAGGGAAGCTAATAAGAAGAAACATATGTGATGATTACAGATCAGAGACACAGGTCTACTAAAAGACTGAAATGCAATTGGAAATTGTAGAATGCTTCACTACCTCCACACTGTTACCAACAGGTTTATGGTTTTAAGAATAGTAGCTGAATGATATGGAACCTCCCTGAGAAGTACTGAGGCAAGTACAGAGTCAATAGGAGAGAAAAGAAAAAAACAGGCACTAGAGGAATTTGAAGCCTCTGGCACCAGTAGCTGCAGCACACATAAAACAAAGTCCAACTCCTAGCCAAATTAACACAAATCCTCACACTGAAGGCCTGTTTACCTTTGTTCCTGTTACCTGCTACAAGTCCAGCTCTCAATTAAAAAATACAAGTTATGCAAAAAAGCCAAAAAATGTCTGAAAAGGCACGGCATACATCAGAAGCAGATTCAGATGTTAACACAGATGTTGAATTTATAAGGCAGAGTATTTAAAAGAACAATAAGTAATATGATAAGGATTCCAATGGAAAAAAATAGACAACATGCAAGAACAATAAGTAGGCAGAGATATGTAAACTATAAAAAAGAATTAAAAGGATATACTAGAAACCCAAAATGTGGTTACAGAAATAAAGAAGCCCTTCAGTGGATTCATCAGGAGACTCAGTATAGCTAAGGAAAGAATCTGTGAACTTAAAGTCAATTTTAAAAAGACTCACCAAATTAAAATATAAAGAGAAAAAAAATACTACTAAATAGAACATAGGGACAATTCCAAAAGATATAACATGTGTACTTGGAATATCAAAAAGAGAAGAGACAACAGGGCACAAGAAATTTTTTAAATAATAATAATGGCTGAGAACTTTCTAACATTAATGACAGACAGCAAACCACATCCAAGAAGCTCAGAGAATACCAAGCAGGATAAATACTGAAAAATATACCTAGGTATATCATATGCAAACTTTAGAAAATAAAAAGCAAAGAGAAAATCTTGAAAGAACCCAGAGAATAAAAGTACCTGTAGAGGAATGAAAATATGAATTACATCTGACTTCTTACCAGAAACTATGCAAACAAAATAAGAGTAGAATGAAATATTTAAAGTGCTGAAAGAAAAAAAATACTAACTTGGTATTCTATATCCATAGAAATTATCTTTTAAAAGTAAAGGAGACTGTTTCTTAACAAGTGAGATAATTCACCAGCAGATCTGCCCTAGAAGATATAAGACATGTTGAAAGATTTTCCTCATGCATAAGTGAAATCAAAAAAGGCATAAGCTTGGATCTATATAAAAAAGAAGAGGGTCAGAGAAAGAATAAATGAAAGTAAAATAGAATATTTTTATCAAATTATTAATTGATTAAAATACAACTGTTTAAAATTATAATAGTGACAATGTACTATGTGATTATAGCATATGAATAAAAAACATCCCAAAGGATGGGAGGAAGAAATTGGGAGTACTTGGTTTTAAGATAACTGTACCTACACATGAAATTCAATAACATTATCTGAAGGTGATTTTATATTAGTTAAAAATAGACAAAGGTGAATGGGGAAGGGAGGCTGAATGGGAATAGAAAAGATAGTAGAATGAATTGAACATTACTATTCTATGTGAATATATGATAATATGACCAATGTAATTCTATATTGTGTACAACTAGAAGAATGAGAAGTCAAACTCCATATATGTATAATGTCAAAATACATTCTACTGTCATGTATAACATGACATTTCATTTGTTCTAATAAGAACAAATGAAAAAAATATGTATTGAAAATATTAGGACAACCACTAAACAGATTTTTTTTTAAAAAATATTGCTCAACTGAAAGAAGAAATAACAATTGAATTAAATAAAATGCTCAATTAAAACCAGAAAAAGCAGAAAAAGAAGCCTCTAGTAGTAAATGAAAAAACAGTTAAAACATGATTGATATCAACCTGAATATATTAATAATCCCTTTAAATGTGAATGGTCTACATAATTGAAAGACTGGTATTGTTCTGTCTATCAAAGAATATCCAATTGTATGTTGCCTGCAAGAAAACCACTCTTTCACATAAAGACTGATAGATTCAAATAAAATGAGAGAGAAAAATATACCTGGTACCACTAATCAAAAGAAACTTGGAGTAGCTAATTTCAGAAACAGAAGATTTCACAAGAAAGGGAAAATTATTAGGAATAATAATAATAGGTATAAAGACAACCACTACATAATAATAAAAGGGTTGATTCTATAAGAATACCACATTCTTTTTTTCTTTTTCTTTTTTGTACAGGAGTTTGAACCAAGGAGTGCTTAACCACTGAACCATATCCCCCCAGCCCTTTTTTATATTTTATTTTGAGACAATCTCACTTGAATTGCTGAGGGCATCACTAAATTGCTGAGGCTGGCTTTGAATTCATGATCTTCCTGCCTCAGCTCCAGATCTGCTAGGATAATAGGTGTGCACCACTGTGCCTGACAAGACCACATTCTTAAATATGTATGCAACTAAAATATGACATTAAAATACATGAGGCAAAAACTAATAGAACTTCCAGAATAGCAAAAGCAATCCTTAGCAAGAAGAGTGAAGCAGGAGGCATCACAATACCAGACCTTAAACTATACTACAAAGCTATAGTAACAACACCACCATGGTATTGGTGCCGAAATAGACATGTAGACAAATGGTATAGAACAGAAGTCACAGAGATAAACCCACATAAATACTTCTACCTCATACTAGACAAAGGCACCAAAACACACATTGGAGAAAAGATAGCCTATTCAACAAATGGTCCTTGGAAAACTGGAAATTCATATGTAGCAAAATCAAATTAAACCTCTATCTCTCACCCTGCACAAAAATCAACTCAAAGTGGATCAAAGACTTAGGTACTAGACCAGAGACTCTGCACCTAATAGAAGAAAAAGTAGGCCCAAATCTTCATTATGTCAGTTCAGGACCTGACTTCCTTAATCAGACTCCTAAAGTGCAAGAAGTAAAATCAAGAATCAATAAATGGGATGGATTCAAACTAAAAGGCAAAGGAAACAATCAATAATGTGAAGAGAGAGCCTACAGAATGGGAGAAAATCTTTAGCGCATGCACTAATCTCTAGGATATATAAAGAACTCAAAAAACTAAACAACAAAAAAACAAATAACCTAACCAATAAATGGGCTAAGGAACTGAGCAGACACTCCTTAGAAGAAGATATATAATTGATCAACAAACATGAAAAATGTTCAACATCTTTAGTAATTAGAGAAATGCAAATCAAAACTATTCTAAGATTTCATTTCACGCCAGTCAGAATGGCAGTTATCAAGAATACAAACAACAATAAGTGTTGGCGAGGAAGTGAGGTAAAAGGTACACTCATACATTGCTGGTTGTACTGCAAATTGGTGCAACCATTCTGGAAAGCAGTATGGAGATTCCTTAGAAAACTTGGAATGGAATCACCATTTGACCCAGCTATCCCACTTCTTGGTTTATACTCAAAGGACTTAAAATCCGCACACTACAGTGACACAGCCACATCAATGTTTATAGCAGCTCAATTCACAATAGCTAAAGTATGGGACCAACCTAGATGCCCTTCAACAAAGGACATGGATATAGAAAATGTGGTATATATACACAATGGAATATTACTCAGCCTTAAAGAAGAATGAAATTATGGCATTTGCAGGTAAATGGATGGAGCTGGAGAATATCATACTAAGAAAAATAAGCCAAACCCAAAACACCAAAAGCCAAATGTTTTCTCTGATAAACTGATGCTAATCCATATGGGGTGAGGTAAGGAAGATGAAGGAATTTTGGATTATGTAGAGGGGAGTGAGGGGAGGGGATGGGGTGGTAGGGATGGGAAGGATGGTGGAATGAGATGGACATTATTACCCTATATACATGTATGATTACACTATCAGTGTGATTCTATACCATGTTCAGACAGAGGAAAGAAAAAGTCATACTCCATTTGTGTACAATGTGTCAAAATGCATTCTACTGTCATGTTAGAACAAATTTTAAAAATAAAATTTAAAAAATAATAGAACTGAAACAAGAAAAGGAGAAATCCACTATCATAGTTGGTGACTTTGGCTCCTGTCATATCCATCAGTAATTGTTAGATCATTTATGCAGAAAATCAGTAAGGATATAGTTGACCTGAATGGCAATTTAATTAGTGTTTATGGAAAACTCTTCCAATTGCAACAGAATATACATTCTTCACAAGTTTGCATGAAACATTTACAAAGATAGACTACATTCTGGAATGTAAGTCATGCCTTAATCCATTTTGTCCCATCATCACAGATGTGTAACACCTATAAAAACTTAAAATGAGCAACATATATATCACTTATGATAACTCTGAAATATTTGCATATTATGTTCACTTAACAGGTAACAAATTTAAAAGAATAAAAATCATACTATATTCTCAGACCACAATGAAAGTAAACTAGAAATTATTAACACATAGATGGCTGGAAAATGTTATTATTTATAAATTAAACATACTTGTAAATACCACTTGGTTAAAGAAGTCTCAAGAGAAACTTTTAAATATTTTAACTAAATTAAAACAAAAACTTGTGAAAATATCTGGGATGCAACAAAAGTAGTGTCTAGTAGAAAACTGAGATAATTACATGCATGTTAGAAAAGAAGAAAAATCTAAAAAAATTAATAACCTAAGCTTACAGCTTAGGAAATTATACAAATAAGAGCAATTTAAGTCTAAAGGAAGCAGAAGAAAAGGAATAATAAAAATTATAGTAGAAATAAGTGAAACTAGCTGGGTGCAGTGGCACAAGCCTGTAATCCCAGCACTTAAGGAGGCTGAGACAGGAGAATCTTGAGTTCAAAGCCAGCCTCAGCAATGGTGAGGCGCTAAGCAACTGAGTGAGACCTTGTCTCTACATAAAACACAAAATAGGTCTGGGGATGTGACTCAATCCCCAGAGTGCCCCTGAGTTCAATCTCCAGTACCCCCCCCAAAAAAATAAGTGAAACTAAAGCTAGAAAACATTGATAATCCAAAAGTTGGTTTTATGAAAAAATCAATAAAATTAATAAACACCTAACCAAGCTAACCAATATAAAACAGAGAAGACAAATTACCAATATTGCAAATAAAAGAGAGGTCATTTCTACTATTTCATGGACATAAAATGATAATATAGGAATACTATGAACAACTCTTACATCCAGAAATTTGATAATTTCAATGAAATGAACCAATTTCCTGAAATATACAAACTACCAAAGCTAACACAAGGAAATATAGATAAAAGGCTATACAGATTATCTAATCTTAAAAACTGAATCAATAAAATAACCTTCCAAAAATCACCAGGCCCAGATGTTTTCACTGGTATACTCCACCAAACATTTAAGGAAGAAATTATACCACTACTTCACAATGTCTCCCAAAAAGCAAAAGGAACACCTAGCTCATTCCATGAGGCCATCATTACCCTCACATAGAAATGACATATCATTACAAGAATGGAAATCTACAGACCAATATGTCTCATTAATATGCATGCAAACTTGTAGTTAAGATGAGTAAGTTCTGAAGAACTAATGTAACAATATAATGATAATATTTAAATAATAACATATTGCATACTCAAAATTTGCTAGGAAAGTAGATTTTGAGTATTCTTACCACAAACAAGAAAAGTAACTAAGTGAAGGATATGTTAATTACCTTGATTACAGTAATCATTTCATAATGCATATATATAAATGAAAATATAATTATAGACCTTGAATATATACAATTCTTATTTGTCAATTATATCTTTATAAAGCTGAAAAATTTAAAATTTAATTAAAATAAAATTAGCTAACTACTAATCTACATGCAAACATCCTCCTCATTGGATATTAGAAAATTAAATTTTAAAATGATAAATATAATCTGTAAACTGCAATCAAGTGGGATTTATTCCAAGTATATAAGTCTGGCTCAATATTCAAAAATCAATCAATGTAATATACCACATTAAGATGAACCTGTTGCATCTTAATAATGCCAGAAGGTAAAAAAAGAAGTACTAAAAAATTATACAATGATGGGGGTATTTTAAAGGGATAAGAGAACCAAATGAACACCTGGAACAATTTATGTTGGATTATAACACAAAGTATATTATCAATATCCATAAATCCACTTTGACATAAATAACATTGGGATAAACATAAATAATGGAACCTAATAAATCTTCCAAGCAGAAAAATTCCAAATAATTCATGTATATACTCTGACATTAAACACGTAAGGCATAACTCCTTACTCTTTTTTTCTTTTTTTTTTTGGTACCAGGGATTGAACTCAGGGGCACTCGACCCCTGAGCCACATCCCCAGCCCTATTTTCTGTTTTTATGTAGAGGCAGGGTCTCACTGAGTTGCTTAGCGCCTCACCATTGCTGAGGCTGGCTTTGAACTCGCGATTCTCCTGTCTCAGCCTCCCAACTCCTTACTCTTTAAACTTGTGTTACACAGGGTAATTTTCTTTCGAATTGTACATGTTTTAATCAATTTTTTCTCCACTATGACCAAAAAGTCTGACAAGAACAATTTTAAAAGAGGAAAAGTTTATTTGGGGCTCATGGTTTCAGGAGTCTCACTCCATAAATAGCCGCTTCCATTACTCTGGGCTCAAGGGGAGGCAGAATATCATGGCTGAAAGGTGTGGCACAGAAAAGCAGCTCACTGGGGACATGATAATCAGGAAAGAGAGAGAGAGCCCTCCACTCTCCAGGGACAAAATACATACCCCAAAGGGAAATATACACATGATGTAATGTGATGAGAATGACATTTTACCTCTGTGATCTTCCTTCTAAAAACACATTAACACAATCTAAAAATGAGGAAAACCCAATTGAGGGACATCCTACAACATACCTGACCAGTAATCTTCAAAACTGGCAAGGTCATCAAGACAAAAAAAGAAAATTCTAAGAAACTGTCAAAACCTAGAAGAACCTAACAAGACATGATGACTAAATACAATATGGCATCCTGTAAGAAATCATAAAGCACAAAATGGACATTAGGGGAAAAGTGAGAATTTGTAAGTATGAAGTTTAACTAATAGTCATGTATCAATATTGGTTTATTAATGGGTACAAATGTACCATACTAAAGATATTAATAATAGGTAAAACTGAATATGGAATATATGAGAACTCTGTACTGTATTTACAGTAATTCTGTAAATCAAAAACTGCTCTGAAATTAAAAGATTACTTTTGAAGACAATCATTATTATTTTAAAATTAACATAGCATTCCAAAAGATTTTTAGGTGAGTGACATGGGCAGAATGTTTTATTGTGGCCCATCATAATGTCCACATATACAAATTTATCCAACTAAGCCATTGGTGTATCAGCTCCACATTGATAGATTCTGCTTCACCAGCTGTCCCTACTTCTTTTAAAATAGGTCAATTCCACTTGCAGACACCCCAGATGGGCTCCACACCCACACCTGTACACACAAGTACTGCAGTTATAGTCACTAGATTCACAGATAATTAATGACTGATTTTGGAAAAGAAAATGAAACCAAGAGCAAACCTTGACTATTTTGTTCTACCTTTGAATTGTATTGCTCTGAGATAATCACTGTTGCAAGACAGAGGTGATGAGTTCCTTATTTCCTTTCCCTGGATGATCCTAATGGGCAGTTTAATAGTTAAAAGGCAGGTCAGCTGTGTACAGTGACACATGCCAGTAACCCTAGTGACTCCAGAGGCTGAGGCAGGAGGATCACAAGTTTATAGGTCAGCCTCAGCAACTTAACAAGACTCTGTCTCAAAATCAAAGATAAGAAGGGCTGGAGATGTGGCGTAGGGGTAGGGCACTCCTGGGTTCAATCCCTGGTACAGCCACACAAAAAAAGTAGGCCAAAAAATGAAAGAGAGAATAAAAACTTCAGTAGAGAGAAAACCCAGAAACTGAGCCCAAGTCCCTAAATAATTAACTTGGCAACAGAGGTTCCATGGTCTTCTCTTACCTGACCTTTAAGTGACAATCCTATTCTTCATCATAAATTTCCTTCTGTCCTGACTTTTGGCTTTACAGATGACTGACACTTTTAAATTGTGAGAATGGTCTACCTTTCTGCCTGAGCAGTCTCTCAAAAATCATTTTATTAAGAATAAAAAAAAACAGGGCTAACAGCTCAGTAAGTTCTCTCTTGGCAGCATATCTTTTTATTTCTGATTTTCATTGTGACTTGTTTTCCTTGTCCCTCTGCCATCATCTAGTCTAACATCCTAATAACAGCCTACAACTTGTAATTTTGGTTTTCAAAGCTGCATTTTTCAAACATGTTCTTTCTGTCCAAATCAAAGATACAGTCTCAATGTCAGAAGGAGGGACAATGAGAGAAAACACATGCAAGAACACGTGTGTGCCTGCACACACATACACATAGACTTACACACATCTTTAAGTCAGAGCTTTGCCTGAATTGTAGCTCAAATATTTTCTGTTTTTCTCTTTCCTTTGTTTCTAAGCATATAGCTTCCTGGACTATAAGGGAAGTTTGGGGGTTTGGTTATGTTTATTATTCACTGACCTTAAATAGAGTCCAACTATTATATTTTCAAATCAATATTGAACATTCTCCTACTTAAGATACAGAGGTCTTTGTAAATAAAAGCATTCTGACCTTCAAGAACATGTAATTTAAGCACATGAGCATCTTGTATTATTGCTTGAGGCTTTATATTTTCAACTTTGTTCATCTGTTCTATGCTCCCTGCCAATTGTGATTAAGCTAGTAAAACTTACTGTGCTTAGAGCATCTTCCAATATGAGGAAATTTTTTACATCTCTCCACCCAGTTACTTCTTCCCACAAATGTTCCCATCTTTTAAATAGAAATACTGTTTACAAGCACCCCCAAGAGAAATTCTGTGTCTTTTTTGACTTTTGAGAATTTTGGAGCTATAAGTGGCTGGAAATAATTAGTCCAACACTTTATTTTACATATAGATAGTAATTTATCAAAACAATAAGCTAGTATTATTAGTAAATCCATACCTTAATATAAACTATTTATCCCCTTAAGTTTATGACTCATCTAAAATTTAGATAATTAGAGGAAGCAAAATAATTGATATGATCCCTGCTAAGCATCAAATTATGCTTTTTTAAATATATGAGGACTATGTACCAAGAAACCGCAATTAGCAAATTAAATGATTATGGTGCCACAATAATTAAATTCCCTAATTTAGCTATTCTACTAAAAAGTTTTACTTTTATTTCCAACTGCTGTTGGTGATCAGAAAATAAAATTATTTGGCAATCATAAATATGCTTTAATTTACATCCCACAAATTTCACACTCAATGAACTCTCTAAAATATACCATTATCCAAGAAGAACTTATCTTACTTTGATCAAAAAGGAACTTAAATCTATTTAGAAAACTATCTATAATGTAGTAAAATTAACATATTAAAAATAAGAAAAATATGAGCCAAAGGGCAAATAAGAAGAAGAAACTAAGAGGGAACCAGAAGTAAGGTTGGAATCCAAAGACATTTATGTCACAGGTATACCTGTTTGGGCTCTAAGCTTTAAAATGCCAATAGGAAAATGGAACCAAATTCAAGTTTCACATAATCTCTAAGAAAAAATAAACTAGCTACTCAGGAAAAGCATAACTGCTGCTGAGACTGTCATGGGAGAAGAGATGTCTCTGGAAAAGGGTTCAAGGAGTTCCTGAAAAGAAGGGGGAACTTGACTCAGGACCAGCAGGATTCTTGGCATATGTGACAGAAAGAAAGTTCAACACTTACAGTCAAAGACATAGAGGTTTATTTAGGGAAGCAGAGAGGCACCTTCCAAGGGATATGGTGGGCTATCTTGAGAGTGAGAAGTTTGGGGGATAAAACAAAGAACATACATTAAAGGGAGAATGTGAACAATCTCCAGAGGGACAAACAGCAACCCCTTAGTGTGGGGTCTTAATGTTTATAGAGGGATAGTTGCTGGGGACTGGACTAGAGGTGACATTATATTTCATGCCAGTTTTTCCACCATTGTGCATTGCCCTCTCGTGTTACTGTGGCAAGCAAGGGCATGAGTGAAGAGTGTGGGCAAAGAGTACAGGCTGGGTTGCTCAAGAGTAACAATAGTTCATGGTGGGTGGGTCCCGCATTTCCATGGTTCATGGATGTTTTCTGAATTTCCATGATTCATGGGCACTTCTCTTGAGACTCATTCTATCTTTCCTTTTCTATATTCCCAAATTCCTATCTCAAGACCAGAGGAGAAAATATTTCCCAATTAAGTCTCAGAAAGGCCAGAGTTTAACTAGAAAAAAAAGTATTTTTATGATAAACACAATGAAGTTTCTGAATTATGACTTAGAAAAGTATTAGAACTAGGTAGGATTCTAGTCATTTGTCTATATAATCTATTCAAGTACTCAGTTCTTAGAGTTATTAATTAATATATTTTGATTGTCTAGCAATGGCACCTAATCAGGAGTTCTATGGCTTTGGAACCATGAGAGGGGAATTATTAGATTCACAGTGATGAAAGATGGGCACCACTGGTGTTAGTTGGTAAATTACGGGGACTGTAAACTAACTAAAATGTATAGGACAATCCCACACAATAAATAATCCTAAATACTCAAATGATCATCAAAACTTCATTGAGAATTTCTAAAAATAATGAATAGAATGAACATCTTTCAAGTAATTCTACAGATATTGTTTCTCTTGGACAAGCTATTGAATGATATTACATGGCACAGAACTCAAAATATTACTCCTTGACAAATACTGAAAACATTTTTAGGCTAATAACTCTGTCAGCATAAAGCTTTATTTAAATAAAAAATTTCCTATAAGAGGGGGTTTATCTACAAAGAGACAAGACAATAAAATAGGATTGTTTATCTTTCTTCCTACTTTAACCATTAGCCAATGTCTGGGAATACACATCATGTTGTCTATCTATGGTATGTTGTGCTAGTCAGATTTTTATCACTGTGACAAATGCCCAAGAAAACCAACCTAGAGGAGGAAATATTTATCATGGCTCACAGTTTCAGAGGTTTCAGCTCATGATCGGCCAGCTTTATTACCCTGGGCCTGAGGTGAGGTAGAATACATGATGGAAGGGTATGCTGTTCAGCTGTTCAGGAAAGCTGTTCAGCTCATGGCAGCCAGCAAAAAAAGGGAAACAGAGAGGAAGGGACCAGAAGAAGTTAAACCCTTCTGGAGCATGCCCAATAGTGACCTACTTCATCCAATTAGTTCCTGCCTCCTACAGTTTCCATCCCCTCCCAATAGTCCATTCAAATGATTAAAGCATCATGTGAATTAATCCACTGATAAGATTTGAACCCTCATGATCCAGTCATTTTCCAAAAGTCCTACCTCTGAACATTGCTGCATTGGGAATTCAACACGAGTCTTTATGGAGACACCTCATATCCAAACTATGATATATGTACATATCATGTATATGTATAGATACATACACATATATGTATACACACACATACAATTGCATATTCACATGTGATTGACATGTGAGTAATAGTTTGTTCCAATTCTTGGGTAAATGTGGAACTGTTTTTTCATATGTGGTTTTTCTGCACTAGTTTGACACCAAAACCTGGTATACTGACTCTGGCCTTATCCTTCAATGCATCCAAAGTTTTGTTCATAAAATGCCCCTTTGTTTCAAATTCCTCTATATTAGAGTATCCTCAGCCAGGTGTGGTGGTGCATTCCTGTAATCCCAGTTACTTGGGAGTCTAAGGCAGGAGGATCACGAGTTCAAGGTTAGCCTTAGCACCTTAGCAAGACTTTCTGTCAAAAATTTTAACAAAATAAATAAAAAGGCCTGGAAATGTAGCTCAGTGGTAGAGCACTCCTGTGTCCAATCCCCAGTACCACAAAATACTAAGAATAATAATAACCCAACTTCACTGTGGTAGAGCATTTTCATTTATCTCTATACTTTTATTGATATTATTATTATTATTGGATTTTTTAAAAATATTATTTACT
>PVHX01017361.1:0-40330 GCA_004024805.1 Geosciurus inauris | reverse complement strand
ATTCAGGGAAGAGACCACGTGAAGACAGGGGCAGAGATGTAGTGTGGTCAGAAGTCAAGGAATTTCAAAGCCACCAGAAGGTCACAAATTCTACAGTCAATCCTGCTTATTTTCACAATGTCATGCTTGTTCGTAAATATTTTATCATCCTTTCCTCGAGCTTTATAAACTTGTTGGTATAGAGAATATAGATGTTAGAATCAGTGAAGAATCTCCTCTGGGGTCTTTGGACAGAACCTGGTTCTGCTTTGATTTCGGATTTCTGGCTTCCAGATCTTCGAGAAGATAAATTTCTGTGATTTTAGCTACCAAGTTTGCTGCAATTTGTTGTGGCAGCCCTACCCAACCAATACCACAAGGTGCTTTCAGAATGAGACCATCAATAAATATGCTGATAATTATATATGATATCTGGTTGCTTTAAGAGCTATGAATAGGAACCCCAGATAAAATTTAGGATATCTAGTTCCATCTGAATGTCATGTAAATGACAAATAATTTGGTGTATCTTCCAAACATTGTAGGAAATATATATATATATTTTTACTGAAAAATGGTTTGTGTTCTACCCAAAATCCAAAGCTAACCAAGCATCCTGTGTTTTATTTGCTAAATCTGTTAACTCTACTGTCAAGAAAGAGTGAGGTTATGTTCTTGGGATGAGTAGGGAAGGTGGTTTCAATTGCAACCGCCGGGGCCATGACATTGCAGGCCAGGGCAGAAATCTGCTGTCTCTGTTGAGCTCTACTCAGTAATGTGAACAGAGACATCTCACTCTCTCCTGAAATCCAAAATATTTCCAAGCTAAAGAGCAAGAAATGTACACTAAAGTATTCACTATGCTATTGATCTCAGCTTTTAATGAGCTGGACATAGATTATTTAGACGTCAAGCGTGTCTTGTGTCCAACTTTTATGATCCTCTTAAATAACCACAGGCAATCCAGCAAGCAATAAAACAACGCAAAGCACCATATAGTTGCCATAGAAGGAAATGCTGGCATATAATTACAGCAGAGGCCAATATTTATGCACTTTTCTCTGTAACAGATTCCTTAACAATATCGTAAGCTGTTTTACTGACTTTTAAATTTCTGTTGCCTTTGGCATCCATTCAAAGGGAGATTTTAATTTTTTTTTTTCAATTAACAAAAATGCACGCCCATCCATAAGGGCAACTGCGAAGCAGCATTATTTATAATGGTCGCCAAGTGGAGACCCTAAATGTGACAACTGACACATTCGGTAATATAAACCCAAGATGCTTGGTAACATTCAGATTTCATATAAACAATGTTTTAAAGGTAACTGTGTCCCAAATTATTTGGGGATTTTAAACAAATTGAAGTGGACATTTTATATTTAACCTGGCAGCCTGATCCAAATGTCCACTCATTGGTGAATGAACAGTGTGCTGTGTCCGCAGGATAGAAAATTCTAGCCATAAAGAGGAAAAAAGGACTAACGCTGAGCAAGTCAAGTCAGACACAAGGAGCACTCACCGCATGATTCCATGGACAGGAAAGATCCCAAACACTCAATTCCCTAGAGACAGCCTAGACCAAGCATGGGACCTGGCCTTCATCTTAAGTGAGGCAGGGCTGTGTTTGTATTTAGTGCATTCTAGTTACACATAAGAGTGGGGTTCATTCTGACACACACACATGCATGGAATAAAATTTGGTCCATTTCAGTCCCTAGTACTTCCTCTTTCCTTCCCCTGTTGCCCTTCCTCTACTCTACTGGTCTTCCTTCTATTTATTGTTTTAATTGGTGATTGATAGATGTACATGAAGGTGGAATTCACTCTGGTATATTTATGTACAAATCATAATTGGATCAATTTTATTCTGCAATTCCTCCCTTTTCCCTCCCCATCCCCAAGCCCCTTCCTCTACTGATCACTCTATTTTTGTGGGATCCATCCCCCTTTGTTTCCTTACTTCTCTCTAGCCTCCACATACAAAAGAAACATTCCACCCTTGACTTTGAGTCTGGCTTATTTCACGTGGCTTGATGGTCTCCGGTTCCATCCAGTGACCAGCAAATGCCATGCTTTCATTCTTCATGGCTGACACTCCACTGTGTATATGCACATTTTCTTCATCTGTCCACGGGCACCTGAACTGGTTTTGTGACTTGACTATTGTGAATTGTGCTATAAACTTTGGTGTGCCTATCACTGTACCATGTTGACTTTAGTTCTTTCGGATATATGCTGAGGAGTGGGACAGTTGGGTAATATTGTGGTTCCATTCCTAGTGTTTTGAGGACTCTCCACACTGCTTTCCAAAGTGGTTGCACTAATTTGCAGTCCCACCACAAATTTCTGACTGCCTCCCCACCCCCGCCATTCTTGCCAACATTATCTGTATTCTTGATGATTGCCATTCTAACTGGAATATGAAATTGCAATGCAGTTTTGATTTGCATTTCCCTGATTACTAGGGATGTTGAATTTTGTTTGTTGACCATTTGTATTTCTTCTTCTGATATGTTTAATTTTTGCCCATTTATTGGGTTATTTGCTTGTTTTGTGTGTGTTGAGTGTTTTTAGTTCTTTATACATTCTGAATATTAATCCTCTGGCAGAGGAGCAGCTGGCTGAGCTCTTCCCCCATTTCGTAGCCTCTCTCCCCATGCTCTTGTTTCCTTTGCTGTGCAGAAGCTTTTAAATTTGATGATGTACCATTTATTGATTCTCAAAAAACCAACAGCATTTTTCACAAAATTAATGTCCTAAAATTCATTTGGAGCAATAAAGACCCAGAATAGCCAAAGCAATACTAAGAAGAGCGATGCCTCCGGCATCACATTGACTGATCTCTAATTATACTGCAGAGCTATAGTAACTAAGGCAGTTTGGCATTGGCATCAGAGCAGACATGAAGACCAGTGGAATAGAGGATGCAGAGGCAATTCACATAGATACAGTCATCTGATACTTGACAAAGGTGCCAAAAATATGTTGGCAAAAAGGTAGCCTCTTTAACAAATCGTGCTGGGAAAACTGGATATCCATATGGAGAAGAATGAAACCAGATCCCTCTCACCCTGCACAGAAGTCAGTTCAAAGTCTATCAGAGACCTAGGAATTAAACCAGAAGCTTTGCAACTGCTAGAAAAGGATCAGCACACCGATATACAGGCCCAGGCATCAACTTTCTCAACAAGATCCCTAAAGCTCAACCAGGAAACCAAAGCATGAGTTGTGTGTTTGTGGTGATAAGGCTAGTGCTAGATTATGGTGATAGTTGCACAATTCAGTACATTTACTAAAAATGATTGAATCATACCTTTCGATGGCTAAATTTTATGGTAAATTATACTTTGACAAAATTTTAAAAATTAACATTCTAATACAACACTTAAAAAATACAGGCTTCTTGCAACAACTTGAATAGTCTAAAGACAGATAAACACATTAAACTTTTCTGTCCAATTTTCTATCACCATTATCAGTTTGGCATCTCTCCCTTCATACATTTTTGAAGCTCATAAACAAGAGTATGTAGAGGTGCACATCTTAACATATTCCTCTGCTACTTTCATCTGTCATTTAATGTGACATGACATGCCTTCCAGTGAATATACAGAGGTCTGCATCATTTTAAATATTTGTATAAACATTTCATATAAGGACATTTTATGATTTATCAAGATTCTTTCACTTAAGACTTAGGTTTTCTTTTTCTTCCTTTCCTTTCTTTCTCCCTTCGCCCCTTTTATCCCTCTTTTTCTTTCAAACTATGCTTCAGTAAACCTTAAACATACATTAAATCACTTAAATTAGCAAACACTTTCAGGATGAATAAAGACTGTCAAGATACTGAAGTATCATTAAAGATCAGACTTCCCTCCTCATGCTGATATTGTCCCCTTAGACTAATTTAGACTTTCTATCAAATTACAAAAAGGTTAAATTATCCATCCGTCATAACAAGCATTCATTCTTTATTTTAAACACATGTGTATTTGTGACCTAGTTACTAAATGAGGCGTATTTCTCTAATATATCAGGCAGGTACTGAGCTGAGCTTGAAGTTCTAAACACAATGGCAATAGGTTATGGGGCTTTCATTCCTGTAACAAGAGTTAGGTACAGAGATCAGTAGGAAATTTTTTTTAAGTATAGTTTATTATGTCTTTGGGCATATACCTAAACTCACATGTGAAACTACTACAATACAAATGATAGAATTTGTCCTAACTGGACCACTTTTGTGCACCGCTGCATTATTTGAATACGTGGCAGGCCAGGGCTTTTGTCCCATTGGTTTTTCAGCTCAGAAAACTTACACTTGTGGTTCATTTGCCCAAAAGAAGCGGGATTGGAACACAGGTTCCAAATAGCAAACCTCAAGGAATTTCACACTCCTGCTCCATGTGAGAGATATTTTAAGTAAATATTTCTAATAATCTGCACTGCCCAGGCACTTAAGAATCTTCGATTACTAAGTAGATTGCTCCTGTGCTCTAGGAGCAGAATCTAGAGAGAACACAGATCTGGCATCTGAGCGCCACGGCCACTGTGGGAAGGCAAGGGTGAGCCCTCAGTGCCAGCAGAGACTGAGGACTCCAGGGGACTCCTGAGTTGAGCTTTCAGAGATGGAGCCCTGTGCGACAAGAGGGAGGACAGCATCCCAGGCAGAGGAGGTCCCATGGAAAAGGCTCTGAAGCCGGAGGCCTTTTGAAGAGGTGGAGGCACAAAACAGACCCTCTGGAGTGAAGCCTCCAGGCAAGAAGAGGGAGGGGATTAGTGAATTGTCTGGGAGGTTAAGTACGAGAAAAATCGAGATAATTAAGGGGAGTTGCAATGTTAGGTCACATGCCCAAACCAAGTTAACCAGCAGGACAGCAAAAACATCACACCACACTTGGTTTGGACCACTGGGATCCACTGTTTTTCCTGTAGGGCATGGCCAACTAGTGAGGGGAAGAGCTGGGGCTCTGTGCCAAGGCCTAGGTGGTGAGGGCTCCAGCAGTGATGTTAGGAACACAGCCAAGGACTACATCTAAAGCGGCTGGGACATTACCAGTAGCTCAGTATGCCTAAGTGTCAGTCATGTGAAGACTAGTTTTGCAACTTCTTGCCATGTTCATGCATTACCATATTTCATAGTTTATCTCCTTTATAATTTATGCCATATCTTTAAAACATTGATAATGCTTACTTGGTATTTCTTTGTAAAGCACCACATTTCATATATACATAGGTTTGGAAAAAAACTTACATCATTCTTCAAATTGAAAGCCAATATAACTTGCCATAAATCAAAATATTTACAGACAGGTATATAGATATAGACAGACCTAGAGAGACAGTAAACAAAAATTATGCTATTAAACTCTAGACAAAAACCATTGTTTGCTAATGATGCTGAATGTGGTACCGCCCCATTTAGTGAGAAATGGGAGACAAGACACATGTAGATTTAACATTATATTAGCACTAAACTAAGATTTCCATCCATCTGATAACAGCACAAGAAGTAATTTTCTCACTGTGTGAAATGATAGTTACTGCTGTACCCACCTGGTGAAATCTCATGTCTCCCACCATCTGGGAGATGGTATCATGCACAATGGTCTCCTAATGGAGTGCCAGAGGGGAACATAGTCAAACCTGGATCTTAAGTGTTTCCCCTCAGCAATAGGGTAGAGGAAGAACTTAGGCAGGGAGAACTAAGACTGGAAACAAACTCACGAGGTGGCTGAGGTTTTCCCAGGAGAAAAACTACAAAGGAGACACGTGTGGTTAAAGGTGGGAAATGAAGAGAGCCACAAGGAAGCCTTTCTCCACTGATCTCTGGAGCCACTCTTGAACAAGACAGTGATGCCAGTGGCCCCCAGTAGCTCAAGCCCATGCCCCATCCATTCCAGTTCATTATTTCTATTTTCTGTGTTTTAAATCAACACCATTAGCAGAATTGTGAGATGAAATAAATGTCTTCAAGATGGTGGCCTAAACAGACAGCATTCCTAGTCACTCTGTGACCTGGGATCAAAGCAGTGGGAATACTGTTTCTCTGGGAGTAAACAGCAGCTCCTATGCAGGAATCTCGGCCAAGTGCCCGCCCAGGTCTCCTGGCCTTAGCATTTGCACAGGACCCCGGCCGCTGGCCCACACAGGATCCGCTCCCACGCAGGACCCCCGGCTGCCGCTCCTGTGTGAACCCCATCTACCAGCATCAGGCTCCCTCATTCACCATCTTGGGACAGTACAACAGGGGCCATAGTCCCTTTCATGTGGTAGGCTGTACCTGGGGACACTGGACAGTGTCTAGAGACAGCCACCCACCACAACACTGCACGCCACAGAGATGCATCTCCAAACATGTCGCCCCCATCTCTGAAAGCAGCCGCCTCCATCTTGGGGCACTTTGTGCCATCTTGGATTGTCCTCACTACCGCCTTCACCATCTTTAGTTGGGGCAACTCCCAGCTTGGGCCACCGGCTTGGGCCCAGAAGCAATATCAAGGTACCTACTCCCCTAGCCACTCACCTGGCACAGCGCCCGCAGCGACGAGGCCAGTCTGTAGCTCGCAAAGCCTGGTCCTGACCTGCCCAACACAAAACAGCCCTATGACAGGTGCGCAGGCCCCAGAGCACAGCCCACATGACCTCTGGAGAGAGAATCCTGACTGGGAAGTAGAAAGGGAGGGGGCAAGTGAGACAGTTTACAGACTAAACCAGATACCAGGAATTGTGGAGTCTACAGGCGACATGAGACAAGATCAGGCACCCACGTCACACGAGGGGCCCCAAAGGAGATCTTAGGGTGCAGTCTTCCAAAGGGGACTGGCAAGTGCTTTACCCCACCTCTAGTAGCTCTACCTCTACGACCAACCCACATACCCTAATAACCTGCACCATCCCAGGGGTGGAGATACCAAACAGGCAACCCCATCTACTGGATGAGAAGGGAAGCAGGAAAAATACTGAACTACAACAGAAACAATACCTTTATTTACCTATTTACCCTGAGATTTTTTTTTTTTCCTCCTCTTTCCTGCCCTCACATCCCCAACATTTGTGAAACCAAGTATTTTTCGTGCATTAGGTTACTGAAGTCTGGGGTATCTGATTAGTGTATTACAGTTGTATTGTACATTCTTTTACCTTCTATTTTTATATTTTTAATTTTTATGTTTGTTGTACTCTCTACTTTCTTCCTACTTCCTTGTCATCCCAAATCTCTTCCTCTTTTCTCCTGCTACTAGTCAACTTCTTTTGATTCCTCTTTCATGCTTTCTAAGATCTCAAAAAACTATTCTCACTTCCTACCTCCCTAACCATTTCATCCTATACCCCATCCTCAGTTCTATCTTTGTCCACCATCAGAAACTGTAGATCCTTTTGCAAACCTACTGTTTATGTTGTGTACAATAATTGAACTCACCATTTCTGCTTATTGTGATAAAACCACAAATGTCGTATTAGGAACTACTTGGTTTAAAGCTGTATATTGTTTGTATTTGGATCTGTTAATATTAATCTCCCCCTTAAATGAGAGGTATTGGAACCCTGTAGGTAATCTATAAGCCTATAGGATAAAAACTAACATCTCAGATCCTCTGTGCTAGAAGGAAGACACAAACATGAAAAAACAAGGGAAGAGTGCTCCAAACCAACCAAGATACTGCATTATTAAAATCCATGGTCAACTCAGCAGAAGAAATGTCAGAAGGAGTTCAGGATGTACATAATTAAAATGTTCTGTGAATTAAAGGATGATATAAGAGAGCAAACATAGGCAGAAAAAGATCATTTTGATAAAGAGCTACATAAATATGGGAAGCAAAAGATTACCTCAATAAGGAGATAGTGATTCTGGAAAATAACAGAAATCCTTGAAATGAAAGAAACAATAAACTTAAAAACTTAATAGAAAACACCAACAGATCAGTTGGAAGACAGAACCTCAGACAAGAAAAAATATATAATCTTGAAAATAGAGTTGACCATATGGTGAAGATGGTAAGAAACTGAGTAGAACATCCAAGAATTATAGGATAACCTCAAAAGACCAAATTTAAGAATTTTGGGGATAGAGAAAGGCATAGAGTTTCAAACCAAAGGAATGAACAATATTCAATAAAATATCGAAAAATTTCCCAAACATTAAGAATTGGAGAATCAATTACAAAAGGCTTACAGTGCACCAATTGTACAAAATCACAACAGATCTACACCAAGGCATATTATAATGAAAATTTCTAGCAAACAATAAAGATAGAACTTTAAAAGTCACAAGAGAAAGGAATCAGATTACATATAGGGGGAACCAATTAGGATCTCTGCAGATTTCTCAACCCATGCACTAAAAGCTAGAAGAGCCTGGAACAACATACCAAGCTCTGAAAGACAATGGATGCCAACCAAGAATCTTATATCCAGTAAAATTAAGCTTTAGGTTTGATGATGAAATAAAAACCTTCCAAGATAAACAGAAGTTAAAAGAATTTACAGCAAGAAAGCCTGCACTACACAGCATTCTTGGCAAAATATTCCATGAGGAGGAAATGAAAATATGCAAAGGGAGGCACTACAGTAAAGGAAAGGCCAATCTAAGGAGAAACTTAATCAAGTTAAAAACTAAAAGTAAATCAAAATGACTGGGAATACAAACCATGTCTCATAATAACCCTGGATGTCAGTGGCCTAAACTTATCAATTAAAAGACAGACTGGCAGATCAGATTTCTTAAAAAGCCCAATATGATGCCTTCAAGAGACTCATCTCACAGGAGAAGATAACAGACTGAAGGTGAAAGGATGGTAAAAATGTATCACTCACATGGATCGTGTAAACAGGCAGGGGTTTCCATCCCCCTATCAGATAAAGTGGACTTCAAACCAAATTGGGGAAAAGGGATAAAGGTAATTTTATACTGCTTAAGGGAATCATACATGAACAAGACATAATGATCTTAAATATCTATGACCTCCAAAATGGGGTATCTATGTATATCAAAGAAACCCTTCTCAACTTCAAAATTCAAATAAACCACAACACAATAGTACTGGGTGACTTTAACATACCTCTGTCACCACTGGATAGACCTTCTAAACAAAAACTAAAGAAACTATATAACTCAATGAAACAATCAGTAATTCAGACTTAACAGGCATATATAGAATATTCCATCCATCAACAAGCAAATACGCTTTTTTCTCAGCAGCACATGGATACTTCTCTAAAATAGATCCAATGTTATTCCACAAAGCTACTCTTAGCAGATACAAAAATGTAGAGATACTACCTGCATTCAATCTGACCATAATGGAATAAAATTAGAAATTAATGGTAGATTAAAAAATAGAAACTACACCAACACACTGAGACTAAATCTACATATGCTATTGAATGACACATGGTAACAGAAGACATCAAGGAGGAGATTAAAAAAAATTCTTTGAGGTAAATGAGAACTCCAATACAGCATATCAAAATCTCTGGGACACTATGAATACAGTGCTAAGAGGAAAGTTAATTGCATTAAGAATATTCATTAAAAGAAAAAGTCAACAAATAAATGACCTGACATTACATTTCAAAGCCCTAGAAAAAGAGGAATAAACAAACACCAAAAGAAGTAGAAGACAGGAAATAATGACAATCAGGGCTTAAATCAATGAAATTGAAAAAAAATTTAAAAAATTGACAATACAAAGCTGGTTCGTTGAAAAAACAGGTAAAATTGAGAAACCCTTCACCACCCGAATGAAAAGGAGAAAATCCAAATTATTAAAATTTGTGATAAAGGAAATATCACAACAGGCACTGTTGATATATACAGGATAATTAGAAGCTATTTTGAAAATTTATACTCCAGTAAAATGAGAACTCTGAAGACACCAACAAATTTCTAGAGGCATATGATCTGCCCAAACTGAACCAAGACGACATACACAAATTAAACAGATCAATTTCAAGCAAGGAAATAGAAGATGGCATCAAAAGCCTACCAAGAAAAGCCCAGGACCAGAAGGATTCTCAGCCAAGTTCTACAAGACCTACAAAGAATTAACTCCAAGACTACTGAAATTATTCCATGAAATAGAAAAGAAACCCTTCCAAACTCATTCTATGAGGTTAGTATCACCCTGATACAAAAAACCAGAGACACAAAGAAAATTTCAGATGAGTATCCCTGATGAATATCGTTGCAAAAATTTTCAATAAAATTTTGGCAAATCGCATACAAAAACACATTACAAAAATAGTGCACTGGGGCTCAGATTGTGGCTCAGGGGTAGAGAGCTTACCTCGCATGTGTGAGGCATTGAGTTCAATCCTCAGCACCACATAAAAATAAATACAATAAAGATATTGTGAAAAATAGTGCACCATGATCAAGTGGGGTTCATTCCAGGGATGTAAGTTTGGTTCAACATACAGAAATCAATAAACAATTCATTACATCAATAGACTTAAAGGTAAGAATCATAATTTTTCAATTGATGCAGAGAAAGCATTTGACAAAATACAGCACCCTTTCATGTTTAAAACACTAGAAAAACTAGAGGTAGTACGAACATACCTCAACATTGTAAAAGCAATCTATGCTAAACCCAAGGCCAATATCATCCTTAATGGAGAAAACTTGGAAGCATTCCCTCTAAAAATGGGAACAAGACAGGGATGTCCTTTCACCACTTCCATTCAACATAGTCCTTGAAACTGTAGTCAGAGCAGACAGATGAAAGAAATTAAAGGCATATGAGTAGGAAAAGAACTCAAACTATCATGATTTGCCAATGACATGATTCCATACTTAGAGGATCCAAGAAATTCCACCAGAAACTTCTAGAATAAATGAATTCAGCAAAGTAGCAGGATATAAAATGAGCACCCATAAATCAAATGATTTCTATATATCGGTGGTGAATCCTCTGAAAATTAGGAAAACTACCCCATTCACAATAGCCTCCAAAACAAATACTTGGGAATCAATCTAACAAGAGAGGTGAAAGACCTCTACAATGAAAACTACAGGACACTAAATTGAAAAAGAACTTAGAAGATGGAAAGATCTCTCATGCTCTTGGATAGCAGAATCAATATTGTCAAAATGGTCATACTACCCAAAGTGATATACATGTTCAATGCAATTCCAATTAAAATACCAATGTCATTCTTTATAGAAATAGAAAAGGTGATCATGAAATTCATTTGGAAAAATAAAAGACCCAGAATAATCAAAGCAATCTTTAGCAAGATGAGTGAAGCAGGAGGCATTGCAACACCAGATCCTAAACTCTACTACAAAGCTCTAACAACCACAGCACAGTATTGGCACCAAAATATACATGTAGACCAATGGTACAGAATAGAAGACACAAAGACAAACCCACATAGTTATCTCATACTAAAGTGCCAAAGCATATATTGGAGAAAAGATAGCCTCTGCAACAAATGGTGCTGAGAAAACGAAGTCCATATGCAGCAAAATGAAACTAAACTACTCTCTCACCAGTCACAAAACTCAACCCAAAGTGGATCAAGGACCTACGAATTAGACCAGAGACCCTATCCTAATCGAAGAAAAAATAGGTCCAAACTTTCATCACATTGAATTAGGCTCCAACTTCCTTAACAAGACTCCTAAAGTGCAAAAAATAAAATCAAGAATCAAATGGAGATGGATTCAAACTAAAAAACTTCTTAGCAAAAGAATCAATCACGGAGGTGAAGAGAGCCTACATTTTGGGAGTGAATTTTTGCCACATGCATGTCAGATAGAGCACTGATCTCCAGGATGCATAAAGAACTCAAAAACTTAACACCAAAAGAACAATTCAATCAATAAATGGGCTAAGGAGCTGAACAGATACTTCTCAGAAGATATACATTCTATCAACAAATATATGATAAAATGTTCAACATCTCTAGTAATTGGAGACATGCAAATCCAAACTTCTCTAAGAGTTCATCTCACTCCAGTCAGAATGGCAGTAATCAAGAATATAAACAAGTGCTGGCGAGGTTGTGGGGAAAAAGGCACACTCATACATTGCTGGTGGGACTGCAAATTGGTACAACTAATCTGGGAAACAGTATGGAGATTACTTAGAAAATTTTAATAGAACCACCATTTGATCCAGCTATCCCACTCCGTCTATACCCTAAAGGAAAACTATCCCATTAAAAACAGCATGCTACAGTGATGCAGCCACTTCAATGTTTATAGCAGCTCAATTCATAGTAAACTGTAGAAGCAGCCTAGATGCCCTTCAATAAAGGAATAAAAAAACATATATACACACAATGGAATATTACTCAGCATTAAAAGAGAATAAAATCATGGCATTTCCAAGTAAATGGAGTTGGAGAATATAATGCTAAGTGAAGTAGCCAATCCCAAAAAACTAAAGGCTGAGTGTTTTCTTTGATTAGTGGATGCTGATCCATAATGAGGGTGGGGGTGGGAAGTATGGGAGAAATGGAGGAACTTTGGATGGGGCAAAGGAGAGGGAGGGGAAGGGAGACAGCATGGGGGTAGGAAAGATGGTGGAATGAGATGGACATCACTACCCTAGGTACATGTATGAAGACATGAATGGTGTGGCTCTACCTTGTTTACAACCAGAGAAATGGAAAATTGTGCTCTGTACATGTACTTTGACTTGAAATGCATTCTTCTGCTAAAGAATGGAAGGAGGGGAAGGAGAGGGATGTCTTTAGAACAGCTTGTTACAACTCCGTGGAGAGTTTAACTCAGGAAGTATTTAAAAAATATCTAGCGTACTCTTCAAAATACTTTCTATGTATGGACTATTTCCAATTGCACAATATCTCACATGAAGAAGTCTTACATCAAACTGACTTATTTGTACCAAACTTCAACCACTATTCAATATAGGATTATTTCTATGAGCAAAATAACCACAAAATACCTGAGTCATTTATCCTAAATAAATCTGCAATAACCAATCTCTAAGAACACTTGATAGAGCCTAATCATAAATACATGATCTGTTACAGCTCTGGGTGCTTTATTTCATCTCTGAAAATACCTGTAGAACAGTGGCTTCTGCTTTGTTCTCAGGGCATGAGAAAAGTGTCAGTCATTACTATGAAGTATGTGTCATCTTCATTCCCTTATGATTTGATCTAAATCTTAATCAGGAAGAAAAAGGGTTCTTTTATTGTTCATTTGGTCCTTTTAGGCAAAGGGGAAAATGTGAAGGATTTAATTCCATAGACGCTTCTCCCATATATTGCCTACTACCGCAAAGCAGAGAATTGATTTTATGTCTCCACTTCTGAACTTCTGGAGAGGAGCCAACACAGCCACCATCTTCTTGTGGTGCATTTTGTTCTTTATGTTCTGAGTGCCCCAAGTTCAGTGAGTTCAAAAGTAAATTAATAATTATCCCCCAAAACCAACCTTTTGCTTTCTGCTGAGAGGACTTATCCTCAAAAACAGGTATAGAACCTGATACTAGGTTCTATGTGATCATGCCAAGTAATTATGTATGCTCGCAAGCTTCTGTAATACTTGACCATCATCATCTCATTGAATCCTAATAGCTCAATGTAAAATTTATGACTTTATAGAAAACTGATGCTTAGAAAAACAAAACATGAACTTGCCTGCGATTGCTTTTATCTTAAGTAGCAGAGTATCTGACCCAATGCTTCAGGCTCTGGTGGAATCTATGCTGCTTTTCTAGCTTCTAGTTCTCTGCTGGGGGGATATTTCCTACCTTACCAGTCAGAGTCGTTTTCTCATTATAGATGCTGAACATGCCAAATATTTATGTTCCCAGACTCAGGACCTGTGAACAAAGATTAGGAGGCATGTTCTAAGCTCTGCTAATCAGACAGGCCCCCCAGACTGAGCTGAATTGCTTGTACAAGAGGTTGCCATAGAAGTGCACTGTGGAGCAGGGCTACCCCCATTCCCTGGGGCTGCAGATTGTGATTTTAGCAATCAACCAAGGCCACAATTGTTGGCATTGGTGTTACAACCTGTGATGTCCATGTCCACACAGCTATGACAATTGTGTCACCAAAGGATTACATTGAAACTGTTCCTGACCCCATAATCTCTAAGCCTATTTCATTAGCATTTCCAGGGAATCGGAACTACCCAGGATCTTTTAGTAAATCCTTCTCTTTAAATAGGTGATGCTATCTGTTTCTTGCAACAGACTTCTGAGTGACTTAAGCTCTTAAGTCCTCTCCTTGATCATTTGAAGTTTTAATTTTACTACCTCCTTTATTATCTAACATCAATTTAAAGTGTATTTACAGAGTATTTAGATTTTTTTTCCTGTTATTTTTAATCCAATTTGACAATGCCTTTTAATTGAGGGTTTATAGTATTTACATTTAAAGTAACTGATATAGTTGTGATAGCTTCGTAGCCTGGCTATTTGTTTTATATTTATCCCATCTACTCTGTACCTCTGGCCTTTCACCCCTGCCTTTTTTGGGGGGAGGCAGGGAGATGTTAGTTGAGTACATTTTTACGCACTCATCCACCCAGTTATTTCAATATTCCATTGATTTCATATGTTCACTATTGAGCCCTACCTCAATTGATATCTTAATCTTAATACATTTGCAAATAACATTGTACCATTTCATTCAAAATATAACGAGTATAATTTTATTTACCACCTTTTTTAGTTGATGGATCTTTATATGTGGTGCCGAGAATCAAACCCCGTGCCTCACACATGCTAGGTAAGTGCTCTACCACTGAGCCACAACCCTCAGCCTACCACCCTCTTACTTTGATGCTTTTATCTTTTTACTTTATCTTGATAATCTCTACAGTATTGCATTTAAGTTTAAATAGATTTTATAAAAAATTTGAAGAAAAATTAGATTTTTATGATTATCCATGTATTTATTCTCCCTAGAGCTTTTCATTCTTTCCCGTTCTCCTGAGCTTCCAAGAAGTAACATCTCCTTTCAGCCAGAAAAACTTCCTGTAGCATCCCTTAGCAGTGTATGTTCACAGATAATGAATCCTCTCTGCTTTCAAAGTTGTTTTTCAGTGCTGGGAATCAAACCCATGGCCTCAAGCATGCTAGGGAAGTGCTCTACCACTAAGCTCTTCCCAGCCTTCTCTTTTTAAAATCTCAGAATATTTGCATTTCACATTTCATAGATAGTTTTATGCTCCAGAACATTGTGTTTATGATTTGTTTTCTCAATATCATTCAGATGTCACCCCAGTCTGTTTAAGAGAACTCAGCTTCATCTGTGTCCTGAAAATCCTGAAGATGTGTCTATTTTTAAAGTGTTTCTCTTTACCACAGAGTTCAGCATTTCTTCCTTGTATATTGTAAGGTTCTCATGGGTGAATGTGTGTGTGGTATTTGCTTACTTTCCTTGGTATTTACTGAGACTGCTGGACCAATGGGCTGCTGTTTTCAATTCGTAAGTTTTCATAGTCTCAATAACTATGTTTTTCTACCCTTGTATCTTTCTCCTCTCCTATGAGTTGTTTTACTTATTCAAAGTCATCTGGTACCATCTTAGAGGACACTGAGCCACTTGATTTTTTCCCCTGTTCCCAGTTTTGATAATTCCTATGGAATTGTCTTCAAGTTTATGGTCTTCTCTGTAGCACTCCACCTGTACTCGTATCTGGGGACCTACTCCTTGTGTGCTAATTTGTGAGCAACAGATAATACAGTCATGCAAAAAGTGATGCTGCAGAATGTATTTCTTATAATCTTGTCATCCTCTTCACAAAAAAACACTTTTTGCTGATTCTTTTAGGTGATGTTATGTCTGGTTCCCATTAAAAGGAGTCAGTTATATTTAATTTTGTGCATAATCTATTTCATCATAGAATTCCTGAAAGGTAAACAGACTTCTGAAGGCCAGTTTTTAAAAACGTTGCTGTCAGGCCCACAATTCTTCCGTTTGCTCCACATGTCCTGGCTCCCAGCTGGTTCTTTCTCAAGCATTTGAAATCCGCTAACTATTGAAATCTCCATGTAAGCATCTGAAGTCTTTCTTCCAGTATAGATCGAGTACGTTTATCTATTAGTCTACTGTTCGGTAACAGCAAAAACAGCAGTTTCAACAATCAGTGCCTAAACAGGAGGAGCTGGGCGGCATTTACCCGGGAAAAATGTTTTTACAGAATAGCACACACGTAAACGGCAGGCATGTTGTCCCAGATTCTTGGCCAACTACTGAGGCTTTCATAAGCACAGCTTTTTCATCAGACCTGCCAACTACTGTCGACCAGAAGCTGAGCTGTGGGACAGGTCTTTTGAGTAAGGATCAACAGGTGGGATGGCTTCTGGGACCACAAAGCCTAGGATTAGCTCTGAAAGTGTAAGGAAAACCACACTCAGGCTATCTTCCCTCACCTCCAGACACTTCAGTGACCCCAGATGTGTACAGGTCTCTCTGGAGCCAATTCTGTAGTGGACACCAGGTAAGTGTCCTCTAACTCAACTCAGTCTGCCTGGAGATGGTGTCAGATCTCTTGGACTGTGGGACCAGGCCCTCAAGACCATCCCCACACCACATAGCCGTTGTAAGCACAGGCTGTGGCTTATGCTTAGCTACAAAGGAGTTCTCATGACCCCTTCCCTTGGCTTATCAGTTTTCTAGAGTGGCCTAAGAGTCAAGGAAGCACTTTACTTACACTTGGCCATTTATTATAAAGAATATTACAAAGGATACAGGTGAACAGCCCCAGGAAAACAGGCAGAAGGTCAGCTAGGGAGTTGGATGTGGGCTCACCTGCCCTCTCTGGGCACGCTACTCTCCAGGAACCTCTGTGTTCAGCTACCTAGAGGCCCCGCCACCTTCCCCTTTCTTTTGGGTTTTAATTGGGTTTTGTTACAGAGGCACAGTTGAAATCACTGGCCCCCAGTATCAGCTCGGCCTTTGACCCTTCTCCTTTCCCTCCAAGTTGGAAGGTGATGCTGAAAGTCCTTCCTCTAATCATGCCTTGCTTTTTCCAGGGACTGGCCCCAATCAAAAAGCTACGCGCGAGCCCATCCACCAGTCATCTCTTAAAACACAAAAAAATCACTTGCCACAAAGATTCCAAAGACCTTAGGGTCTGTACATCAGTAAACTAAGACCAGACACTATTCCATAGCATTATAGATTCCATGATCTGGTGTCTCCACCTGTTTTGGTTCTATTTTCCAGTTTCTGCAAATCTCAGAATGTCCATCCCATATTCACCGGCCAGTCTGAGCTGAAGAGTTAGCCCTCGCTCAACTGGCAGTGTGCTCGTTCACCACTGCCTTTGTCCCTCCATGTAGGCAATGAGGACCAGCATTGTGTGCTTAGGTGTGTGGGGATCCCGTGAGCACCTTCTCTCCCTTGGTGTATACAGGTGTCTGGAGGCAGTGTCTGGGGCATTCACAGGAGGTCAGCAAGTCAGACCAGCAACATGCAGGAGCAGAGAATGGTGTCCTACCTCACTGCCCTTGGAGAGCCCATGACAGCAGGTGTGAGCTGGTGGTTCAGGTGATGATTTGGCTCTTCAGGATCACCTTTGCTGTGTTGGCCCACTGGGATGCATCTGACCCAAGTGGCCAGGCCTCGCGTCCCCTCCTGTGCAAACTTCTTGGCTTTAACTTGCTCCTTTTACAATTTACCCTGTTGTATTTACCCCCCCCTCTCCGCCTTTTATTGGGAAACCAACCCGCACCCCTTCTTGCTTTAGAAATATTTTCTGCTTCTTTCAGCAAATTGATTCCCCACCCTTTCCAGATGAATCCTGACTTTCTCAATCAGGACTCATTTTGGAGATTTTATTTGGGGATATACCTGGAGTATAAGATTTAAGAGTTGTTACTATTAACTATTAAAAGGTGTGATAGAAACATCCAGCTGGCTCCCTCCATTCGTATTCTTTGCTTAGAAGAAATAATTTCATTGGGTTAAATCAAAGGAGAGTAGGTTTTTTTTTAAAAAATGATGAATTTTGATCAGGAAAAATTTTTAGCATTTGAATTTGTTCTCCTTATTGTCAAATCTAAAGGAGGGCCTCAGGAGAGACAAGGGAACACTCCACTTTGCACTTGAGCATAAACAAGCATGCCAACTGCATGCCACAGGGAACTTCTCTTCTGGGCCATCCCCAAAACTCCCACAACACACATGCTCATATTTGTACAGCTGTCAGAGAAAGGTAGCATATAATAGCTATGGTCATTAAGGATAATCATTGATAAAAATGAGATTTCTGAAGCCCCTGTTCAACCTTCTGGGTAATAGACTAATGAAATGTTCTTTGGTGCTGTAGGCACAGACAGGGTAGGGGTTTGCTTGGCCTTGGCCTTCCCCCTAGGACATTTCTAATACTGAACCTTTTATGTAGCCCTTGGCTGGTTTTCCACACTGCTTAGTGCCTGTCCTCAGCTGGCAAAGGAGCCTTGCATGTAAGATAATTATGAACCAGAACCATGACCCTGCTGTTTCTCTTAGAGCCACCCTCTCGAGCCCCACAGCAACTTGCAAAGGAATGCTGTCTGCTGCATCTTCAATTCAGGGGCCACCTACAGCCTGCATTTCCACTGTTAACATCCATCTCAGGTGTCATCTCTTGCCTGCAACCTGGATCATTGCAACAAACTTCTAGCTGGTCTCCCCGTTTCTATTCGACAACTTCTGCAACCCAGTCTATGATCAGCAGTTGTTGAAAGCTGGAGTCAGACCTCATGCTGCTGGGCCAAAGCACTTGAGAGGTTTTCTGACTCACTGGCCTCTGGCACCCCTCCTCACTTCCAGCTACCCACAGAAGGCCACTCACCTTCCAAGGCCCTGCTCTCTGGGAGTGCCTTCCTGGGCCACCTCCTGGAACAGCAGAAGGGGCTGGAGATTTGCCACTGGGCCAATTGGTTTGAACAGTTTGCATGCTTTCCTTGATCTTGAATGAAACACTCCCTTGCCTCGAATTGATCTTCTGCATGTTCGAAGTGGAGACAAGCCTCCAGCTTACAGGGTGGTTATGAACACAGAGCCTGGCCCACAACAGGCACAGGTGAAGGCTGGCCTCAGTCTCCTCTTGTGCTTGGTGCCAGCAATATCATGTAGACAGTACTTCCTTAGAATTCTGTCTTACATGGGAAGTCTTGGTCTCTGGTCACACCGCCCTGGAGTCGGGCTTCCGCTACGGTGTTCAGTTGCCAAGAGTGGGAAGTAGTGGTATTTACATGAGTTCAATTTAGAGCACTTCTCTTGGAAGGGTGAGTCACTAGGTGTCCTCCTTCCATCCTCACTTTCCTCTCTCCCTCTTTACTTTTCTTCCTTTATTCTTTTTCCTTTCATGTTTTCTTCCGTTTGTATAACTTGCCAGACTCGAATTTTGCTGTTTAGATTTCATTTTGGTCAGCTTTTTTGCTACTGTGACTGAAAGACCTGACGAACAATTTTAGAAGAGGAAAGGTTGATGTGAACCCTATTTCAGAGGGCTCAGTCCCTAGACAGCTGACTCCATTCCTCTTGCTGGAGATGAGGCTGAACAGCATGGCGGAAGAGTGTGGCATAGGGAAGCCGCTCACAAGAGAGCAGAGAAAGACTCCTCTCACCAGATACAAAATATGTACCCCAAAGGCACACCCCCAATGACCCGCCTCCTCTAGCCACACCATATCTGCTTTCAGTTACCATTTGGTGAATCCCATCAGGGAATTAATGCATTGATTGGGTTAAGACTAATAACACAATCATTTCTCCTTCTGGCATTGATTACACATGATCTTTTGGGGGATACCTCACATCCAAACCACAACAGGTTTTATCATCTTCTATCTGCTCATTTAATAGGAAGAAATAGAAGCACTGCAAGAACTTTTCTCCCTACAAGAGTGAACATCTTCTGTTCATTATTCAGATATATGTCCTTTCCTAGCAGCTAGTTGAGGGAATGAAGCCATCTGCTATTTGGTTAAGGAAAAAAAACAATTGTTTTCAATAGTTGATGAACTCATCCTTATTACTACACTTTGCCTCTCTTACTAAGATTTCTGATAACAGAAGTATTTATTGGATCATAATCTAATCATTTAAAAATGTAAGTATGACTCAAAGCAAGTGTCAAGTTGAATAATTTGTTTCCTGTGCCTACGTTCTAAATTCAAACTAATTAAATGGTCCAAGACATGATTTGTATGAAGGAAAACAAAATCCAAATAATTGATGACATCATGGATAGTCTAAAATAACTAAATCAGAAAGCTCCCATATCAAATTACTTCCGGATCCATAAATGAATCATTGCTTCTGAGAAGGCTTAGGAATAAAACAAATCTAGTAGCTAGAGTTATATTGCATGTGTTTGCAAAGCAAAAAAGAATTATACCCTTTTTTGGCACTTGAAGACTTATCTGATATACAGTTTGGTAATATATTCTCAAAGCTATAAAAATGCACGTCCCCTTTGAGCTGAACTTTACACAGCAGGTCTAAGAAAATCACATCTTTCTGTTAATGCACCCAGCATGTAGCAGGGGACAGAGACATCCTCACACATTCGCCTCACAGGTATGACACCTCAGCTTTAATACCAAGAAAAACTATAAATATCAATTCAAATATTTATGAGAATAAAACTAATGGTAGCATATATAATCACAAAGACTGGAGAAATATAAAAACCCAAATCCATAGTAGGAGACTGACAAACTGTATGCATCCATAAAAGGAAATGTTCTATCAAAAATTACAGAAAAAGATACCAAAATATCTCAACTGGGTGATGTGTTCCAAAGGTTATGTCCTCTACAATGTAATCTCACTTTTTTAAAATCTGTTTAGCTAGTCCCAAGACTGCTTCAAACTGGGTGGCTTAACAGAGGAAATGTGTTCTGTCACATTGTGGTGGCAGAGGACAAACACGGAGCCTTAGCAGAATTGGTCCTTTCCAGAAGTGCTGAGGGAAGGTCTAATGTGTTCCTCTGTCCTGGCTGCAGGTGGCACTGGCTGCCTGGGGCTTGTAGTTACCTCCTGCCAGGCCCTGCCTCCATCTTCTTGTGCTATTTCTGTGCCTCTTTGTAAGTGTCCTCTCCCCCCATAAGGAACGCCCTCACTGGATTTAGGATGGACCTGCATCAGGTAGGACTTCACCTTAACTAGTTGCATTCATCAGATTCCATTTTCAAATGAGGTGGCATTCTGGGGTGCTGAATGAACATGAATTTTAAGGATACAGTATTCAGTTCACTATAACTAAGATAGGTAGGTATGTCAATAGACAGCAGGTAGATAAATGGGCACATAGATAAATAGAAGATTAATAGTAGGATAGGCAATGGGTAGGTAGATGGATAGACAATAGATGGATAGAAAAACAGCAGACAGTAGATGGATAGAGGGCAGATTGATGGAAGGATGGATGAATGGATGGGTGGGTAATACAGAGCTAGATGGATAGATGGTAGATAAATGGATGAGTAGACAGAAAATAGGCAAATAGATAAGCAGGTGAATAGAAAAATAGCAAATGGATGGATAGAAAGATAGCAGGTAGATAAACAGTAGATTGATGGATGGATACATAGATGGATAGATAGTAGATAAATGGATGGGTAAATGGATTAGAAGGAGCTATGATTTGAATGTGCTCTCCATTCAAACATTGTGAAGGAAAGATAATACTGGAGGTGTCAAGGCCCTCCGACCATGCTGTGCATCAAGACAGAATCAAAGCAGTGTTTCCATAAAGTCAACTGAGCAATGTCACAAATGGATGTAAAGAGAAATAGGAAGAAGGAAAATGGTTTCTGGAGGGATGGTAGAATCAATATGCAGAGAAAACAAGCCTAGAAATCTAGAAACTGGCTGAATTATGTTCCTTCAAAATTTGTAAGTTGAAGCTCTAACCCCCATACCTCAGAATATCATGGTGTTTATGGCTTTTACAGAAGTCAGTAAAGTGAGGCTGTTAGGGTGGCTGGTGTTCGTGAGGTGGCCAGATGCCGACCCACGTAAGGAAAAGACAGAGGAGAGACGGCCACCAGAGCCAAGCACCGTGGCCTCGGAAGGAACTAACTTGCCAACACCTGGCTTTCAGCTCCCATCCTCCAGACTGAGATCTCTTTCTGCTGGGAAAGTACCCAGCCTGTGGGACTGTGTTGCCACAACCCTATTGCATTGCTGAAGCAGGGCTGGAAAGAGGGAGCTGTCCCACAGAACTGACACTTAGGGGACAGGCAGCTTTTCAGAACTGCAAGCTGTTTTTCTTTATTACTCCTAATTTCTAATTTTTAATCCCTTTGGGGCCAGAATTTATGGTATGACTAGTGGAAAATTCCCTAAATTACAGAGCCTTCTTGGATGTTATAACTGCAATCATGATTTAAGTTTGAAGGGGGAACCATCTCTCTCCAAGCCTTCTGAAATGTGTGACTCCTGACATCCAAAGTTATCTTTAAAGTTTCTACTCTTTTCAAAAGTTTTATTACAAGTTTTAGTCATTCAGAAAATACACCTGCAACAGCATACAAACTACCAAGACTTAGCAGTAGTTAACATGTTTTTATATTTTAACTCTTCTTAACTTTTGTAAAGAAAATACAAATTTGACTTCCTTCTTAGACCTTCTCCCTTCTTCGAAAAGAGATTACTGTGTTTTTATTTTAAATCCTTATGTAATATATGATTTTCTGTTATTTAAAAATGTGGATAAGTGGTAAGGTTTTTGTTGTTTTGTTCAACATTGCGATTTATCCTGTTTATAAAAGGACTCATGTAGATGGACTGAAGCGCAGCCCACTGGGTGAACAAACTGCGGATTATTTACCAGTTCCCCTGTTGGTAGGAAAACAGGTTGATTCTTTTAAGCTATGACCGATGCCTGCAGTGACCACCTCTGCTGGGGTTTTGTGCCGGGGATTAGCGGGAAAGGGAAATCCCCGGCACCCCCAACGAGGTCAAGCCGAGAAAGGTAAAGTCTTCAGGCACAAAACCACAAGCCAGAGGGATCTGTCTCCAGCGGGAACTCCGTTTATTGTAAGGAAGTTACATTCTTAGATAGGGGCTCAAGGCCAATAGCGTTTTGTTTTCGAGCCACTAATGCGGACGCGGGCTGTCCCTGCCTAGCAGCATAGAAGCATTTAGGTTGGGGATCATGCATTGTCCACGAGCACGGAAATAGAGGTCAGCCAATAGGAGCGAGGTGATGTGGCTCTCTAGGGGTGGGATGCTTTGTCCCGGGCAGATTGCTCGTCGCCATTTTATGGTATACCTCCACCCACCTCTGCATTTGTTGCTCAAGTACACGCAGCTTCCTCTTTAACTTTAATCTACTTGGTTCCCAGAATACCCCTCCAGCCTGAACTGAGTACCTTAACCTTTTCTGTTCCAAATATCCCCAGAGACTGTCAGCCTATGATGAATTTGCTAGTAGAGGCTCAACAGGGACAATTACATCCACTTTTTAATTTTTTTTTTTTAGTTGTAGATGGACACAATGTCTATTTTATTGCTCTGTATGTGGTGCTGAGGATCGAACCCAGGGCCTCACGCATGCAAGGCAAGCGCTCTACCGCTGAGCCACAATCCCAGCCCAATTACATCCACTTTAATTTGTAACTTGGATTTGAATTTAAGTCTCCAGATGTTGTGTGGCATGCATCAGTTAGTAAGAAATCATACTGTAAAGATTGTTCTGAGTCCTTGGGTAAATAGGTTAATAAGAGAAGGCAGATGCATATTGCATCAATCATTACATCACTTGACAGAAACTATAGAACTACTTTGTTACCTACTCTCAAAAGGAGTCATGAATCCTGACTCCATCAGTGAAGGGGAACTTATTCCAAGGAAAGGACCTCGTTTGAATAGAACAGATTTCCTGTCCAGTTCACCCAAGGCTGTGTCCATCTTTAAATTAGTTGGTTTATAGGGATAAGAAATAATGTCTTTATATTGAACCATTATAACATTTTAAGTTTTTTTTATCTTCATGTTAAAATTTAGGACTTTTACTTTTGAAAGATACCAGTGTCATGGAAGCTTTTTCCTTCCCAGCTCAAGGGAAGTGGCACCATATTGAGCATGTGTTGGAATCATGGCTATTTTATTGATGCTTACAATATGATATATACAAAACATGCTTATTTTATATTCTTTATCTTGTTATATGGTTCTGAAAATTCAATACGATAGAAATTATCCCCATTGTAGAGAGGACACTGAAATACAGAAAGGTTCAGCAACTCAAAGTTCACACAGTAGCACTGGACTGGAACGCTGGTTTGCCTTGCTGAGGACCCCATTCTCTTACATCTTCTCTGGGACTATACTAAATGTTCTAGAGGTGCAAGGAGGAATCAGTTGCAGACCCAGTGGCCCATGATCAAGTGTCATGAGGAAAGGGGCCAGTTCTCCCCAAGCTCCCACTATGGCCTCACCATTTTTTGCAGCACCTGGAACCGACCCACCACTGCATGTAAGCATGGTATGGACCTCACTAACGTCCAGAATCTGAGTCAGAGTTTGCAGATAAAAAAAACTATCGAGGAAAAGCCTTCCTGGCAGAGACAACAGCAGGTGCAAAGACAGGACACAAGACTGAAGAGCATGCTGGGAACAAGGAGGAAATCAGGCTGAGGTAGCCAACTAAGAGAAGAGCAGGCAACAAGACCCAGACAGACCTGAGCAGGATCCTTGGAGCCCTGGCAAAAAATACAAAGTTTCTCCTCTGTAAGATGCTCTTACTCCGTAGAGACAAAGGTTATAGAGGACATCTGCTGCCGTCTCCTGTTTAGCATCTACTTCCTCTTCCGATGTTCATTCCTCTTCCTCCTTTTCCTCCCTCATTCTAAGTGACTCAGGTGGGGACATTTCCCCACTGCTCACCTCAGAGGTAAATCCAGGGCACTTTCCATTCTCCTAACCAGGTGATTGGCTGAGGGATAGGCACATGGCCCAAGCAAGCATCACAAAGTAAAGCCAGAACGTCTGTGTGAACTGTTGAGAAAACGAAGTTCTCCAGTCCCTCTTCCACCTAGAGTTATCGAGATCCGAGAAGATAAACCTGGACCTGTCACTGTAAGATGACCTTCCTGAGAACAAAGACAAGCTGGTAAATAGTTCTGTTTATATCCTTTGAGCCTTGGATCCAACAATCCCTGAAGCTAGAGCCACCCTATTGACAATCCAAATGGAAGATCCAATAAATTGCCTTTTGAAAATCCTTAGTTGTTATAGCAGAGCATTTCAAAGTGTAATCTCTGGAGTCAGACAGGTTGATTTCAGATCCCTCCTAGCTTTGAGACCTTGGAATGAAACAACGCACAGAAAGTGTTAAGTCTTAGTATATAACCCTCAGCCATTACTAGAGCATTAGTTTAATTAGCTGTCTTGTAACTGATGACCAATGGATACTGTAATACTTATTTTTATCTGTCAGATTGCCTAGGCTGTAATTAGTAACACTAATTTAGGTGTTCCTGTGAAGGTACTTGTAGATGTGCCTAACATCTCCAATCAGATGACTTTAAATAAAGGATATTTTTCTTAATAGGAGTGAACCTCCTCTAGTAGGTTGAATGACTTCTAGAGCAACAGTGAAGTTTCTCTGCAGAAGAAATTGTGCCTGAAGACTTCAGCTCCTTCCCTAGAAATCCCCCTTCCCTCTTGCCCTTGAGATTCTATACTTGCCAACCTCAATCATATAGACCATTTCCTTAAGACATTTATTTTTAACTACCTACCTGTCCATCCACTCATCCATCTGTCCCTCTGTCTGTATTCCTGTCTTTTTACTGGCCAACCATTACCGATAGAAGTCCTTACTATTCACACACAAAAATTAATGTTTGCATAAAAGTTTGGAGACTCCAAGACAGAAAATCATCTTTTCTAACTACCACATCCCCCCTCATTTAAGATAAAAGGATGCAGAAGATGAGAGGCAGAAAAGGCAAAGATGATCTGAGGTAGTATCATTGTTAAGTTGACGTATTGCATGTTAGCAGGAGCTGGAAAGCATAGCCTGTTTTTTCTGGACCCTTGATAATTTTCCTGGTGCCAGAAAAATGTTCATGTTTTTTAAGCACCATAAAGCATTTCCCCCAGCAGCGCATGGGAAATGTCACACAAATGATCTAACTACATATAACTACACTAGAGAGGGTGGGATTTATATTCACCAGGAGTACACAGACACATAACTCACAGGCAGTGCCGATACACGTGCATAGTTGGAGGGCCCTGGGAGACCATAGATCAGCTCTAAAGCGTCGATACATTTAGTGCATCATTGAGTTATACAACTCTTCATCTTGCAGATCATCAAAGAGTAGATTGCATCCTGGGTCATAACTACTAAACTATGGGGACTTCGTCTTACAAACATGCATGTGGCCTGTCTTTCATTATATTCAAACACCATGTTTCACCAATAATTCTGTAGGGACCTCAGCACTCAGGGCCTTCTTTTGATTTACAGGACATTTCAGATTTCAGGAGGAAACTTCCCAACCCCAAAGGATCTGAATAAATGGACACAGTATTTAGCTACTATGAGTAGGTATAAATCTCTTCTCTCTTGCATGGAAGTCTATTAGGTTACCATTTAGTTAGCTATTGTTCCTGTTGATTCTACGTTGTCCCAATGTTTTAAGAGAAGATAAACAGTGGAGTGATTTATGTTGGTATTGCTGAGAAGATAGGGCTTCCTGTCTCATCCCTGTGTATAATACCACTGACTTAGCTAACTGCAAAAGCCACATCTAGACAACTTCCTTCTTAATTACAGAGTGGGCCTCCTAAACAAAGTTTGAATTGAGAATTTGAAGGAATATCACTCACTCATTTCAGTCATTCTGCCATCCCTGTATACTTTGTTCTCTGCTCCAGGACCTTGATAAGATATCCTTAATAATTTAATATACATCTTTAATTTTTAATTACAAATCAGTCAGTGGAAAATTTATAAATGTCAATGAGTGAACACAAGAGGAGACTGCTGTGCTCTCTGATTATTCAATAGAATTAGTTAAAAGCTTTTTTTTTCTTTTTTCTATTGAGAAAACAGCTGGCCAATCCAAATTTGGAAAGATGTTTAGCTCTAAATTAGCTTATAAGATTAACATTTAATGTGCATGCTGATTGGTGTCAGGCATTTCATATAAGTCTATACCATTGTTGTCTACAATAATGTCCAAATGATCCTTTACACTAAGGACCCTTTCAGTGGGTATGCCACTGGAGCTAAGTGGGATATAAGCTCCATGTTTAAAGTCTCTCTTGGAATATCATGCACATGTTGGATCCGCATCTCCAAGGAGAGCTATCTAAGCACAGGACAAAGTTCCTGTAGCCATATGGATATGAAAACATCCTGACCAGCCGGAGATGGCTGGCTGGGCCAGGAGCAGACTGTGCCAAAGCTGTGCTACACGAATTCCCCCTTTTGGGAATCTGGGATAGGACCTGGAAATGTTGGTCAACAACAGAGGCATAGAGCTAGGAAATAAAATTTCTCCATGGCAGGGGAAGCCATCTTTCTTTGTATCAAAAAGACTAAGAAAACGAGAGGAAGGAAAATGAAGTGAAAACCACATCTCTCAGCATCCAGCCCCAGAAAGAATAAGTATAAGTATCAGCCTCACTTCCAAGGCTGTCTTGGGCCCCAGGAGGCATTGCTCACCGTCGCTGGGTGTTCTTATGATAAATTCACTTAGTTTTCCCCTAGTTCCAGGACACCTCGCCCCTGCTCCACAATATCAATATCCAGGGATGCTCAAATGCCATATATAATATGGCACACACTTTGCATAGAATCCACATATATCTTCCCTTTTAAATCATCTCTCAATTACTTAGAATACTTAATACAATGTAAATGCAATATAGATAATTGTACTATATGTTTTAGTGAATATTTACAAGAAAAAAGTCTGTACGTGTTAACAGATGCCATTCTTTTCCAAATTTTTGGATCTGCAGTTCATTGAATCTGGGGATGTGGAATCTGCAGATATAGACAGTCTCATGTATTTTTGCTTTAAAAATTTTCAAATTCTTAATTGATACATATTATACACATTTGGGGGGCATGCGATATTTCAATACATGTATATAAACTATACTGATCAGATCAGGGTAACTGATGTTTCCATTACCTGAAATGGAATGGAAGAGAGCATTCAAAATCCTCCTTGCTAACCATTTTGAAATTTTCAATTAGTAGTCAACTCTAGTCATCCCACTGTACTACAGAACTGGAAGTTATTCCTTCTGTTCACCTACACTCTATTAACCATCCCCTCTCCATTCCTCACCTCCTCCACAGCCCCTGGTCACCACTACTCTGCTCTTTACTCTCATGAGATTAACTTTTCCAGTTTCCAATGTGAGAACATGTGGAATTTGTCTCCCACGCCTGACATAACCTGACTTATCATAATGCCCTCCAGTTCCACCTATGTTGCCACAAATGACAAGACTCCATTCTTTGTATGGCTAAATCATAATCCATTGTCTGCACAAGCCATGTTTTCTTTATCCATTCATCCACTGATGGACACTTAGGTTGATTCCATACCTTGATTATTGTGAGGAACACCACAATACAGATGCAAGTGCAAACATCTTTCTTTTGTGTACCAGTTTCAATTCCTCTGGAGATATGCCTAGTTGTGTTTGTTGGATCATTTGATAGTAATTTCTAGATTTTCAAGGAAGCTCCGTGTATTTTTCCCTAATGGCTTTACTACTTTACATTCCCACCAAGAGTGCATGAGTAGTTCCCCTTCTGTCATCCTCAACAGCATTTATATTTTGTCTTTTTAATAATGACCATTTTAACTGGGTTGAGATGGTATCTCATAGTGGTTGTGATTTACATTTTCCCAGTGATTCATGATGTTGAGTGATTCATGATGTTTTTTATGTACTTTTTGGTCATTTGTGTGTTTTCTTTTGGAAAAAAATCATCCAGATCATTTGCCCATTTTAAAATAAGATTATTTGGTTATTTGCTGCTGAGTTCCTGCTATATTCTGGATAGTGATCACTTCCAGCTGTACTGGTTTTCAGTTGAATTGGTGCTCATGAAAATCATTTCTAATTCTTCAACGTGTTCAATTACACCTCTTCTACACCAGCCAGCCAAAACACTGAGGGGTGGGCAGAGTCGAGATGGGGTCTTGGGAAGCTTGCCAAGGTTGCTGCAGATTTTTAATGATCAAGAACACCCTTTCTTCCACTCATTCTAACAATGGAAAATACCAATTTTCAGTACTTCCTTCAGTTGATCCTGCCCTATGTAATCCCCACAGCACCCTAACGAAGGCAGGTCTGGTCAGTGCCTCTCCACAGAAAGGAAGCCAAGAATGGAGGAGGATAAACAACTTGACAATAGGCATTTATGTAGGAAATGAAAGAATCCTAATTCAAACCCTGGTTGGCATATACAGCAGTTCACGGTCTTCCGTTGTTTTGTGCTCCCTAGCCCTCTGCAAAACAAATTGAAAATCTCTACCCAGCTTGACATGTACATCTTTTCATCATAAGTTGAAAGGATGCAATTTCTGGGATGCTGAAAGTGTTAGCTTTTAAAAAGTCACATCCATCTTTCATATTTGTTTGAAGGAATATAAATATCCTTCCATTTGACACCCACAGTCATCCATGTCAACTCTGCAAGAACAGGAGCTCTTCCCATGAAATTGGTTTTCTATTCCACATCTACCATAGAACCTTACTCTAAAATAAGGTATTTTATGATTAAAATATTATATTGAGCTACTTCTCTGCAACAAATAAGCCAACTGTTAAACTTTAAATTTCCTGCCACCATAGACCTCGGTATTGAAATCTTTCACCCAGTTAATAATTACAATTATTATCAGCATATATCTGAGCAAAACCCATGCTTCTTGTAAACATTAGGAAATTTATCATGCATCTATCTCTTTAGTGAGTGGGGTGGTTGTTCATGGAGTGAAGGTCTGCCCTGACTTGGTTAAAGGCTATTCTTATATCAATTTTTCAAATTCTTTTTCACCAGCATCTTTCCTGCTCCTTTTTTAATATTCTGAAAATTTTAGTTTTCAAAGCAATATGTAAGAATAAGATTCTGGACAAGGCTGTCCTTTGGTAAACTAAATTATAAAAGAGGTGAGTCCGGCAACAGAGCCTGGTGGCTGGACCAAGACACACTCTTAGTTGTAGGGACAAAAGCCAGTGGAAGCTAAGGTTGTGGGAAAGGATTCTCTCAAAACCAGCTGTGCACACAGACCCTGTGGAAAGGTGCAGATGCCTGTGTAGTAACCTTGGCTTTAAGTTCTCTTTCAAGGCTCCTTAACACTGTCTGCCCAATTGCAGCTGCTTGAGAAACGTCCCCATAGCATTGCTGCATGGTCTCTGCTAGCACCCAACATGCTGATCTGTGATTGGTAGTGAGGCCCCAGCCTTTGGCACTGTAGGAAGCCTCCCAGATGATTCTAATGTCAACCCAGAGACCCACTATTGAAACCTCCTAAACTAAGAGTGGACTCTAATGTCTTTGGGCATATTGTCCAAAATGGTAGCAGTGAGCCACGTGTGGCTACTGAGCAGTTCAATCATGGCTAACCTGTGATGAGTACGTTTCAAACAAAACTGGCCTTCAAAGGCTTAGTACAAAATATTTGCCCTATCCTCATACCTTTTAATATCTAATAACTTTTAATGTTGAATGTATTTTGAAATTGTACTTTGGATATATTGCGTTAAATAACCTGTATCATTAAAAATTTCACCTGTTTCTTTTTACATTTTATAATGCATCTACCAGAAAATTTAAAGTGACAAACATCTTGTATCGTATTTCTATGGATAGTGTTGGTCCGGAGCACAAACAATCGCCCTAAATTATCTCATAAATAACTCAAAAATGCAGTGTTCTTCCTCATCTGGTAATTCTCATGCTCAAAAACAAGAGGAAGCAGCAGTTGGGGTATTTGCAGCATTCTACAGTTAAGCTAATGATCAAATCCCTTAGATAAACAGGAGTTGTGGAAATTTCTAGAATTTTTACTTGACCAGGTTTGTCCATTCTCCTTAACAATACAAATTAATAGTTAGCAAAAAATTTTAAACACTAAATGAGCATGATGGAGGGCTAGAGTCAGGTGAATAAATGTGCACAAGATGGCTCTTCCTACCAGCAAGGAGCAAGTGTTCTAACATAGCTTACATTATTCAGCCATCTTGACAAGTCCCAGAGACCAGCAGGCGTTGCCTTGGAAAGGTATCCAGGCTGCATCCACCTGCCCCCATATTGGGCCACTAGTAAAATCCACAAGCCACCATCACCTTTCACTCTAGCCAAGGCAAGTGTGTTGCTCCAGCCACCAACTGGCTGAGGTCATTCCCTAAGATTGGATTCCTTAAAACCCATTTATACCCATCATCCACAGGGATCCTTCTAAAACTCATGTGAGATCATGTCACTACTCCAAATCTTCCAGTGACTTCCTACATTACTCAAAATCCAGAATCTCCATGTTGAAGCCAGATAGCCACCATTATCTCACTTCCACCCTCATTGTCCTACTCATGGGCCCTGGGCACAGTTGAGTAACACTCTGTGGTCCTCTGGTCTTAAAACACACCGGGCACTCCTCAACTCAGGGCTACGTGCTTACTGCGTCCTGCCTTAAATACCTCCTCCAGATTTCCTACAGCCACAACTTCTTTCCTTTAAGGCTCTGCTCTCAAAAGAGCAGCCTTCCTGGAGTTGTGTCTGAATTGAACTTCCCAGGACCCTGCAGTCTCCCCGCACAGCACTTAGCATCATCCCCTCAGAGAATGTTTATTTTGCTCTAACAAGAAACATTAAAGACCTGTCTCTTCTGTCATCACTGTATCCCCAGTTTCTAGAGCAGGAAAACCACTCAGACACCAATAATCACTGCGGAATGCATGTAAAAGAAAAAACATCACAGATGAGAAAACTGAGACAGAGCTTTCAGTGAATCCACCCAGGATCAGTGTTAGCCTGAAACAGCCTTATGACTCAAGCTCTAATGTAATTTAAGGTAAACTGAAGGATTTATTACAGCAGCAAATGGCAAGGCTGATGGTCCATGAATTATAGCATCTTTTGATCATTTCCACACCTACTGCTTCCATGTACAGAATACACAAATTTATTCTGTAGCCAACTCAACAAACTTCATATTAAATACGTCAGAGAATACATTTCAAATGTTAAATGCAGGAAAGTTTTAAGATAGTCCAGTAACATAATTAAAAATCTGGATGTAGCAAAAATCTACTATCCCTCTAGAAAATCAGATAGCATTTTGGATGTGCACCAACTGAGTATGCAGAAAGGTACACATTTGCCAGTGCATTCCAGAAAAAAACTATGTGATTCCTGGGTATTTTTTCTCCCTGCCAGAATTAGATACTTGTTTTCTGAGCCAGTGTATTAATTATTTAGGGCTGGCAATTGTTTCTATTAAGCCTATGGGTTGGTGCTTCTCAAGGTCAATTAGAAGCTTATTTCCTGATAACTAGCTTGCTCTTAGAAACCTAAAAACATTTCCTTTAAGGTGCATGTGTTTATTTATCATTACTAACTTAGTGAGCCTGAGATTGATATGTATTCTAATTTATTTTACAAAAAGCTTGCTGTGGAAGCCAGCCTTCAAGATGGTCCTCAATAGCCAGGCATGGTGGTACAGGCCTGTAATCCCAGCACTTTGGGAGGCTGAGGCAGGAGAATCGCAAATTCGAAGCCAGCCTCAGCAACGGTGAGGTGCTAAGCAACTCAGTGAGACCCTGTCTCTACATAAAACAAAATAGGGCTGGGGATGTGGCTCAGTGGTCGAGTACCCCTGAGTTCACTTGATATCTTAAGCTGATCGTTAGAGACATGAGACACTATGGCTACCATTTTTCTCCCTCAGATCATACCTACTGGGGAAGCCAGCTACAGCACCACAGAAGTAGCCTGTGGGAGGCTTGCCAATCATCAGCACCATGTGGGGGAGTTTTGCAAGTGGGTTCTCCAGCCTGTCAAGCCTTCTGATGACATAGCCCCAGCTAATACCTAGACTGCAGTCTCAGGAGAGACCTCAGCCAGAACCTCCCAGAGAAGCTGCTTCTGAAGTCCTGACATAAACCACGTGAGATAATAGCATCGTCGCTGTTGACCAGCCACCATTTGGGGGCAATTTGCTGTGGAGCCACAGATCACTAGCACTGACAGCATCTCAGACAGGGTCATGTGCCACGGTGCCCTAGTCCATCTGGGCCAAATTTTTGTTGCTATAACTACAAAACAGCTACAGTCCCAACAGGGCATGATCACAGCCTATTGGAATATTGTTTTCCAAACATTTCCAGGCACTCAAACCAAACACTATGGACTAGACTGATGCTGAGGAGCTTGTCTTTCTTGGTTGTTTGTCTATCTTTGTAGCTATGCTGTTTCCCAAGTATTGTTTGAATAAAAGATTATTCCCAAGGCTGATTTATTTAATAATCTATAAAAACTCAGGAGCCAAAAATCAATATTTCAACAAGTCTAAGTATTAACCCACCCCTTGCTTTTATGCACATGAATTAGCTCTTTCTTTCCTAGACATTTTGACCTTCATGGCAGGTTCTATTACTGGGTTTTGAAAGGAGTGATTTGCTTTGGAGTGATTGTTTTTAAGTCTTCAAATTGCAAGACATTAAAATCGTGCTGCATTGAAAGAACAAATGTGGTAAATACCTGATTACATTTTTCCTCGTGTGAGCTGTGCATAAAGGATAAATGCTAATTTGTCATAGTAAATCTATATTGAGTGGATAGATATATGATCTTTGAGGAAAAGTCCTATATAACTTGAAATTGAGTTAATATGTTCTTATCAGCAAAATTTTTATTTATATCTGTCTAAACAGATTGTTTTTTGAAAAATTTTTTCCTACCATTTGATTATGTTACATTTTCATAGGATAATCTATTAACCCCTGTAGCCTGCCTGTGTGACTAAGTTCTGGCCGGTGGACTGAGTGATGAGCACTGTATCTGGGCCTGACTGGGGCCTTCCCGTGTTCCTGCCCATCTTTGACTCAACATAGGTGAGCCAAGTAACAGAAGCCAGGAATTACAGTTTTGAAGCATGATAGAAGGAAATTGAACCCCAGAATCCAGGATGTAGGCAGGAGTCATCCAACCTGGACACCTTCCCTGGGTCTCCTGTACAAGGAATAAGGTTTTACTGCACTGAACCCTAAGATTTGGGGATTACATCTACCGTACCCTGAGTTGTCTAAAGTTATAACTCAGTACTGTACACATGAATTTTCATAAAGTATTTTTTCAAATATGCAAGTTATTACAGAATGGCTTGTATGTGCCAGACACTGTCCTAAGTCAATTCACCACCCTTATTGAACCGATTGTGAGAGAGTAGATAACATTTCAAACTGTAATTGGCCAAAGGATACAAGATGCTTAGAATAACAAGTGCAAGGAAGAGAAGATAGGGCAGCAGAAGAGATGAGCTAAGATAGATTTTTGACTGGATGGTCAAAACAACTGTCTGAGGGGATGTACAAGCTGAGATCTATACATATGGAACCAGAGCGTCTAGATGAAGGGGCCAACAGATTCAAATGCTCTATTCCAGAAGGTTTCTGACATTGAAGGAGGAAAAGAGTGAGTGGGAAGTGGCAGAGTAATAAGTGAGACCACATTAGAGAGATGAGGGAGGCGGGGGGACCATGGTGTAAGGATTGTGTGGCCATGCTAAGACGTTGGGATTCAGTAGTACACCAAAATATTCCATAAAAGGTGCATCTTGTGCTGAGATGTTGTGAAGAAAAGTTGGACAAGATTCTAAAACAGAATTGGTGCTCTTTTGAGCTCACATATCTGGGTTCTCTCCACTTTTTGATTGCCTTGAGGTAAAAACTGAAAGACAAATGGATCCTGTCCACAGAGGATCACTTATCTGGTGGCACGCAGTCAATGTCAGTTCAAAGGGTATCATCCAAGTGTGCATCTATTGAACAGTCATTTCAGCATTTGATGGGCTATGTATCTGTGTGTTCTTTGAATCATTTGTAACATCTCACTGGTTTGCTCATTAGCAATCAATAAAACCTTAGATACATATTTGCGCAAGAGTTAAGGGTTACCTTTTCAAAACATGGCCATTGAACAGCATCAACACTGTCCACAGCAGGATCATATGCGGCCAAACAAACCTTCAGCTAACCACCCAAATCCAACATCTGTTGGAATTAAACACCACAACTTCACAACCCATCCTGCGACCTGGTATACCAACCACCCCCAAAGCAATCTTTAAACTGATGTATAAATGGGTGAAGTTGAGGAATAAAGCCGCGTCAGCTCATGCCCCTGTCCCCACTCGCACTCACCCCAGTCTTGGCTTTTCTCCAAAAGGGCCTTAGTGAGGTCTGGGAAAGTCACAGCTAGAACAAACATATGGAAGGTACTAGAAGGCAATAGTAGATATAGACATGGGCCTTGTGGGAGGTAATTTGCCAACACCTGAGCTCCCTTTCCTGCAGGAGAGGGGTGAGGCACTGCAGAGTAAATGGCTAAATATGTTTTGATCTCTTGACTGCTTGCAGTACCATCTCATCTGCAAAGTGTAAATGACCCCGCTGAGACGAGATTGTTTTCAAACTCTGCCTCCTTAGAGAAGACTTCAGCAGTGCCTATACATACAGCAGGTGTTGCTCTCGCCTCTGGGAACATGAAATACATGAAATAGTTCCCGATAACTTAAGTGTGTTCTGCAAACAATGCCTTTGCCGGAATTTGTGAACATAGGTTAACTTCATAGCATACGTACATGCAGCCTACTACAGACAAATGCGGGATAGTCTGTCGCAAGCCCAATATTTATTAAAAATGTTGTAAGAAAAATGATGCCCAGGGAAGCCAAGCTCTGCTCATAGTTGGCCCATTGGCTCTTGCAGGTATTTCCAGGACCTTCTGCTGAATGGCGTCAGATGGCAGGGGTCAGGGGACCTCACCACCTTCAACTCTCCTGTTATCCTCCACACCCACCCCGATCATTATACTGGATTGGACTGATACTATGTTTGCTTTTATTTGTACCAAGAACAGGTACTATGAGAAATTTTCTGAATTCTTACTACGCGAAGAGGCACAAACATTTGAGCACTTAGGTAATCATTATATTTAAGTAATTTGCTTCCATGTTCTCATTACCCTCTAGAAGCTTAGCCTCTAATTTACACCTCAGCCACTGTGGTGTGGAGATCGTTCTGTCTCAGGGTTTTTCTGACCATCACCTCCTGTCCGCTTTCTTCCTGGCTTCATCTTTACCATGGACTTTTAAGTTTTGCTATCTTGTATTGTTCTTTGTCTTTATACATGAAATATTTTCTGTAACATGATGGTGTCTAAGAAAAACAGGTAGAGAATTAAAATATTAACTACAGAAGAGTACTATTTGACCTTTAAAAATAAGCAAAGTCTGCAATATATGACAACTTGAGGGAAACGTGAGGGTGCTGTGCTATAGGCCAGGCACAGAGACAAATGTGGCAGGATTCCACTTAAGGTGATATGTGAAATAGTCAAATTCATTGAGCCAAAGATTTGGAGCATGGGAAAGTCAGGAATTGCCAGTCACTGGTCACTAAGTATCAGATAAGAGGAAAAGGTTGTAGAGGCCTGCTGTGTAACACTGTACCTGTAGTAAATAGTGAAGTATACACTTAGGAGTTTCTTCAGGGGGTAGATCTTATGTTAAAGAGTCTCGCCATAATCAAATAAAATTTATAAACATATTAAGTAAACAGTCATGTTCTACCAAGTAATCTTAATTGTTTCTGTTGATTTTAAGTTTACAGAATGCACAATGTTATTTTAGGTATTAATGAAAGCTGCAAGTTTAAACTTTTTTGGATGATTGAAATGCACATTCCAGCAATACAACTTCAGCACCTATTTCTTGTCAGAATAAGTTATATAATTCATGTATTAAAAATGACAAAAGCAGATAACCTGTTGGGTAAATTTATAAGGATCCTTAATGGCAAGCAAAATAAATCTGGCACAGAATGGCTTAAACAAAACTGAAACATGTTGGCTCATGCACTAAAAAATAATCAGCTTCAGGTATAGCTATATCAAGAATCATCTGTCTCGGGCGGTTCTAAGATGGCGGCCTAGACGGACACTGCGGTCAGTCTCTCCAGAGCCCGAGATTGAAGTTGTGGAAATACCATCTCCCAGCCAGCTGTTGGACACCATCCTACAGCTACCCCGGCAGGAATTTCACTTGCGCATGTAAGCAGGGCCACCAGGCAGCAGCCATTGCCACAAGCAGCGTGACTTCAGCAGCAAGCGGTGGCAGAGCTCAGCTGCGGCGGCTCAAAGCCCCAGCCCAGGGCTCGCCCCGCTTCTCCACGGGGTTCCTGGCTCCAGTGCCCACCCAACCATGCAGGGCCCCCAGCAGCTGCTCCCGTGGACACATGGCCCCAGCCGCTAGCCACTGGGGAGCCCAAGTTCAGGGTAAGAGTTGCTCCAGAGACCCTAGCGGAGACAGCCCGCTGCACTTCCACTCCAGAGCTCCGGTGCACCAGCAGGAGCCACAGAGGGCCCAGATCCACCCGCAGGAACCTCCACGGGTGTTCAGCAAGAGGGAGACCAGGAACTGCCACCTCGAGCCACTGAGGAGCACAAACTTAGGGTAAGAGTCACCACAGACACCCTAGTGTGAGGCAGCCCCACCCAAGGGCGGCCTGGGCCCGCCCCAGTTCTGCTCCAGAGTTCCCGGGGACCGGCAGGAGCCACAGAGGGCCCTGATCCACCCTCAGGAACCTCCACAGTTGTCCAGCCAAAAGGAGACCAGGGTCAGCTACCTCTAGCCACTGGGGAGCCCAAATTCAGGGCAAGAATCACTCCAGAGACACCAGTGCAAGGCAGCCCCATCCAAGGGCAGCCTAGGTCTGCCCCAGTTCCACTCCAGAGTTCCTGGGCTCCGGCAGGAGCTGCAGAGGGTCCAGATCCACCCTCAGGAAACTCCACGGGTGTCCAACTAAGGGTTGACCAGAGTCTGATTGCTAACAGCCACAGAGGAAAGCACACCCAGGGAAAGAGTGGCCTCCAGAGACCCCAGCGTGAAGAGGCCCCACCCTAGTGCACTCTGGGCCTGCCTCAGTTCTGCTCCAGAGTTCCAGTGGGAATGCCAAGGTGCCCAGTTGAAGGCAGACCAGAGCCTGCTAGCCTCTAACCCCAGGGGAGCTCATACTCACGGTAAGAGTCGTACACAAACTCTCCAGCTTGTGACTCTGCCTAAGTGAGACCTGAGCCTGCCTCTACTTCCGCTCCAGAGTTCCTGTTCACCAGCAGGAGTGCAAGAGAGGGCCAAAACAGCCCCTCCTCAGGGGGTGCCTCAGGAGCCCAGCCAAGGCCACTCCCACTGCACTCTAGAGGTACATCCACTACTTCCGCCACCAACTTTAGTGACAGTAGTGCCCATCTGGAGACACTGGGAGAACAGGAGTAGCTCCAAGGGGAGACACAGGTAATCTGGAGTGTCAATACAAGATTATAGGATAGAAGCTGCAATACCTCAGACTGGTATTTCAAGAAAGGAAGACACAATCAACATGAAAAAACAAGGGAAGAAAGTGCCCCAAATAAACCTGGGCACAACTGTAACAGAATCCATTGACAGCACAGTTGATGAAACGTCAGAGAATTTCGAAAGTACATAATTAAAATGATCAGCAAACTAAAGAATGACATAGTGAACAATTACAGCCAAAAATTGATCAATCCAACAAAGAAATAGGAGAGCAAATTAAGGCAACCATCGATCATTCGAACAAAGATAAGAGTAATTACAAGTAGCAAAATATTACTTTAAGAGCTAGAAATTGTGAAAAAAAACCAATCAGAAATTCTTGAAATGAAGGAAACAACCAAATAAAAAACTCAATAGAAAGCATCACCAGCAGACTAGATCACCTGGAAGACAGAACCTCAGATAATGAAGATACACAATCTTGAAAATAAATTTGACCATACAGTGAAGATGGTAAAAAATCATGATCAGAACATACAAGAAATATAGGACAGCATCAAAAGACCAAATCTAGGATTTAGTGGGATAGAAGGTGCAGAATTTCAAACCAAAGGAATGCACAATCTCTTCAATGAGATAATATCAGAAAATTTCCCAAGAAAAATGAAATGGAAAATCAAATACAAGAGGCTTAAAGGACACCAAACGTACAAAATTTCAACAGATCTACACCAAGGCACATTATAATGAAAATGCCCAGCATACAGAATAAGGATAGAATTTTAAAGGCCACGTGAGAGGAACCACATTACATACAAGGGGAGACCAATTCATATCACAGATTTTAACCCAGACACTAAAAGCCAGGAGATCATGGAATAACATTTTCCAAGCCCTAAAAGACAATGGATGCCAACCAAGAATTCTATATCCAGCAAAACTGACTTTCAGATTTGATGATGAAACAAAAACTTTCCATGATAAACAAAAGTTAAAAGAATTTACAGCAAGAAAGCCTGCACTACACAGCATTCTTGGCAAAATATTCCATGAGGAGGAAATGATAACAATGGAAATTTACAAAGAGGAACTACACTAGAGGAAAGATCATTCAAAAGAGGAAGCAACTCAAGGTAAAAACCAAAATGACCGGAATTACAAATCCTATTTCAATAATAACCCTGAGTGTAAATGGCCTAAATGCACCAATTAAAAGACTGGATTAAAAAACAAGACCCAACAATATGCTGTCTTCAAGAGACTCATCTCACAGGAAAAGACATCCACATACTGAAAGTGAAAGGGTGGGAAAAAAACATTTCACTCACACGGACCCCGCAAACAAGCAGGAGTTTCCATACTCATATCTAATACAGTGGACTTCAAACCAAAGATGGTGAAAAGAGATAAAGAAGGTCATTTCATACTTCTTAAGGGAATCATACATCAACAAGACATATCAAATATCTATGCCCCAAATAATGGGGCTTCTACATATATCAAACAAATCCTTCTCAAATACAAGAATCAGATAGACCACAACAATAATACTTGGAGACTTTAACAGCTCTTTCACCATTGGATAGATCTTCCAAACAGAAACTTAAACCATAGGTCTTAATGAAACTGTCAGTAATTTAGACTTGACATAGAGTGTTCCACCCATCAACGAGTGAATACACTTTCTTCTCAGCTGCACATGGATCCTTTTCCAAAATAGATCATATGTTATGTCACAAAGCCAGTCTTAGCAAATACAAAAAAATAGAGATTCTACCCTGCATCCTATCTGACCACAATGGAATAAAATTACAAATTAATGACAGATTAAAAAGCAGAAACTACTC
>PVHX01017360.1:0-40337 GCA_004024805.1 Geosciurus inauris | reverse complement strand
GGTGAGGCAGCACATCATGGGGGAAGGGCCCAACAGAGGGAAGCTGCTCAGCTCATGGAAGGATCATGAAGCAGAGAGAAAAGGGAAGGAACCACAGAGAAGATGCACCCTTTCAGGGCATGCCCCCAGTAACTCACCTCCTCCAGCCAAGCCTCACTAGTCCTCAGTTGCCACCCAGTCAGTCCATTCAAACTAGGATGGACTAATTAGGTTACAGCTCACATAATCTAACCAAATTATCTTGGAATATTCCTGCATTAACATATCCAAAAAAAAATAAAGCCTAACTTCAAATGTGATGGCATTTGGAGGTGGGGCCTTTGGGAGGTGATTGGTTCATGAGGGTGGAGCCCTCCAAGAATAGGATTAGTGCCCTTATCAAAGAGACACAAAAGATGATCAGGACACTGCACAAAGGCAGCAGTCTGCAAACTAGGAAGAGTCCTTACCAATTCAGTCCATGGTGATCTTGGACTTTTAGCCTCCAAAACCATGAGAAACATTTCTATTGTTTAAGTCACTCAGTCCACAGAATTCTGTTCTAGCAGTCTGAACTAAGGTGTTCTTCCCACTTGCACTTTTCTAAGTATTACTCAGCATATATTCCCGAAGTGTTTATAGGGAAAATTAAATATTTATATAAAAAATATTTAGAGGAAAGCAATTGGTAGAACTCATGGCTTCTTCAAGTAGTGTGGGAGCCTTAACTTCAATGGAAAGCTCATCAGCAGGATCTCTGACAACCAGGCAACTAAGGGTCCCTCATCTAGCTGCATTTTGAAGGACTCTGACATCACAAGCCCACTTCCCTCCTGCTTCCTTCCCTAATGTCATCACCATAAGAAGCTTGAAAACTAATTCTACCTTTTCTCTTTGCAAGGTTTCAGGTCCTAGACAAACCTCCCAAATCCTCAGAGACATGGCCTAACCTGCACCATGTTCCATATTTCTCCATCTCTTGGTTTTTTTTTTTTTTTTTAATATTTTTTAGTGTCAATGGATCTTTATTTTTTTAGTTTTTTATTTATTTGTATGTGGTGCTGAGAATCGAACCCAGTGCCTCACGCATGCTAGGCAAGCGCTCTACCACTGAGCCACAGCCCCAGCCCCTCCATCTCTTGGTTTTTATAGCAGCTCCATTTATGAATAAAAGGGCTCACAAGCAGCCTTGGAGATGGGCTGGATGACAGAAGCATCCGGGACCAGGGGGAAATCTCTTATCGGTGCAGGAGAGTGACCAGCAGGTAGCCAGATTTTGGGTTGGAAGCAGTCTTTTGTAACAGTGTGTTCTAGGTGAGGGTCTGAGAGTTTGCGATGGGTATTTCTACCAAGGGAAATACACCTTTTATCTCAACATTCATAATTCTATTTCCCAAACTCTAAATCCTCAGCTATGTTCATATGGTAAGTTTGCAAAAGTTGGGGGGCTTGTTTGACTTTGTCTTGTGGACAGAGAAGTACTCCATAGTTCAAAATTTACTGAGAAAAATCTAGACATATCACAGAATTAAAGGCAATTATTATTGGAGATTTTTTAAATGCATCTGTCTATGAACTTTGGTACAGAAAGTGATCCGAATCCTTGTTATTTTATGAGGCCCACAGACAGATGAGCAACTATCAGCATTACCTGGAAGCTTGTTACAAAAGGAAAGATGAGAAATGTGGGGCCCTTCCCAGACTCACTGAGCAGTGTAAGACCCCCGAGAGCTTCACAGGCAGATCAACTTGATAAGCACTGCCCTACGATCCTTCAGATAGAGAAGTTAGAGCTCTGGGAAGCGTACTGCCCAGGGGAAGCACATTATTCCATGAACTGTGTCTGTGAATGGTGGTGGGGATGGCTGCAGAAACTGATTCAAAGACATGGGCTGGGAATAGCTCTCTGTAGCACTTCCTGATTCTCAGTCTGTCTCCAGCTTAAACTGGCAAGTGCACACAACATCCTGGTCACTCAGTGTTCCCCATATCACCACTGACCCAGTGCAGTGGTGGTTGGGAGTGAAAGAAAAATTTACTCCAGTGTATCAGCCACACTTCAAGGCCTTTTCCTCTCTGCAGGGGTGGGTATTTAGCAAGATAGGGCATCTGCTTGTCTTTATTACCACGCTTCTTTGTAAATCATCTGAAGATTGCTACGATGTAAAAACAATTTCATGGAATCTGGGCTAATTAAAAAAAAAAAAAACAAACCCTCTACTGCTATCTATATTGTAGAACTCACATACATTCAAGAGTGTTTCTCAATGCCAATTCCATTCTTTTATTTCCTCATACCACAAACATTTTAGTTTATCTGCCTTTTTACAACTTGATTTATACAAGCGAATTGCAAAGGAAAAACATTCTTTCACCCTCTAAAATACATGTATGAAATATAGAACAGACCCTAGTATTTAAACATAAAGTTTTAGCTGAAGCAGCTTTATTGCAATCTCTTAAAATTAGCATTACACTTTAAATATCTGTGCCTGTAAGATTTTGCATAATCTATAATTTAACACAGGTATTTCTGAAGCAATTAAGACTTTTAACAAACTGGGGGGGGGGATACCAACAAAACATCAATAGAAAGCTATAACAAAAATTATCTGAAACTTAAATTATTTACAATTAAACATTTAGGGTCCTGATTCACAAAACTTAGTGCATTTCATGATTTACTTATGAGTTTTATAGAGAAGATAAGCAATATGAAGAATATCCCCCAGGTAAATTCTGGAGCAGTAAGCCTTTAGAAGAAAATTTATCATTATGCTTACTGAAAACCACAGAAAGAATAACAGAACCAAACTTCAACAACTGCAATTGATTTGAAAATTTAAGCATACAGAAGCTATCAGAATAACAGGCCAACAAACAGAAGAACTGATGCTGCTTTTGACAGTACTGCTGGTATGTACAGGATGAAAAATGAGTCTTGCCCCTTTTTAGTTCAAAAACAAACAAAAAGACCCTCCAAAATCTACACAGGAACTCTGAGCAACATTCTCCTTTCCTCCAACAGAGTTGTACCTAAACTTAATGCCTGAATTAGCAAATTTAAAACAACAAAGAAGGAAAGTTTCTTTAAATAGTCACCAGAGTTCAATGGGTCCCATCAGTGGAGAAAGCTTGGGGTAGGGTGATCAAGTGGTTAGCTGCATCACCGATGAGGTGCCAGGAATCCAAGATTACCACTGGGTGCCTCAATGGATTCCAGTGATTTCATGTACATAACAAAGAAGACTTAAAAAACAAAACAAAAACAAAAACAAGGAAAGTGTAAAGTAAAATGATGAATCTTGGTGAATCAGGTCCCAGGTAGTCTTTAAAGGAACATTTACAGTAAACATTTGAAACTCTGGAATGCAGGTATTGTACAATTATCAGCACATTACATTTAGAAAACTGCTTAGACAGTATTTGCTCCAGAGTAAGAATTAAAAAATGTACAAGCCAATTCACAATGACTTTAGATACAATGTTAATAAAATACATTGTTAATCATAAAAATACTTTACTATGTACATGTACACTGTATAAACTCTAGATTTACCTACTGAAGGAAGCCTCTAAATCAATTTCTGGTGCAGGCAACACTGCAGTTTTACCATTTGGTCTTCATACCATACACATGGGCTGAGAGTCAGTGTCCCTGCAGTCAGTCCTTCAATCAAACAGTAAAGCATTTTTCTTTCTGCAGAATATTTAGTTAGAAGAGTCAGTTTTACTTCCACTGTATTTTACTTTCCTAAATGCTGGTCCTAATAACTCTGGGCATTCACATAATTCATTTGCAATCTGGTTACACTTCAAAATAAGGCTATAGTTCATTTCATCAGTTATTACACTGTCTTGCTTGTAGTCAGGATGGTTTGCGATAAATTCTCTCATCCACCTGGCAACCGTCATCAGTTCACCTAAAAAAAAATTAGGACAACATAAAAGACATATTTTTTAATATAAGTTGATATTTATTTAGTGGCCAGCATAATATGATTCTGTAAAAATAGGACCTGTCAGTATAGCCACCTGGCAGGGGCTGGGAGTAACATGTCTGCCATAGTGTTTAAAGAATTCCTCCAGGGGAAGAATTTTAGGGTGCAGACAGGCAATGAAAACATCTAAATCAAGTTTCTATGGTACCTGTTAGATGCTACCCACATGCTAACACTACCAGCTCTTAAGGGACAGGAGCCAGCACAGGACCATGTGTCTTCCTACTCAGTCAGAGGGTTAAGACTATATATGCCACTGTCATGAGATGCCTCAGAGGACTGTAGGGTCCCTAGAGTAAACTCTGATCAAAGAGGTAGAGAGAATAAAAGACTAGTAAGCACAGTGAATGACAGACACACCATTTGGGGGAGCAGTGATATCAGCTTCTACAGATGATACTTTTTGGGACCACAAAAGTAAAATACACATGCCATTATGTTTATTACTGTTACTTTCATTAACAGCTGAAGGCTCTCCAGTGCCAGACACTGTAAATGTGATCACCCCAAAGCTAACAAAGAAAGAGCATCCTGAGGATGCTCACTGTATAGAGGAAGGCTGAAGAACATCTTAGCTGTGCAGCTCATTTAACCTACAAAGTTACTTAACCCTATAAAAGAGCCCGTGATGATATGTAGTGAACATAGTTGGACATAAATGACAAACAGGCAGTCCAGATAACCATATCTTAAGATACTTCGCTATTTTATAAGCAGTAAGGGGGAAAAAAACCCAAAACAAAAAGCCAACAACAAAACACCAACTTTGCTAATTTAAATTATAATTGTCAAAGATTATAAGGCACATTAAATTGCAGAGTTATAAAATGTGAAAAAGTGTGCATGGATAAGATGTAGTACTTCAAAGAATACTTTTAGGAATCTAATAATGTAAGAGTCTACAATTCTGCCTACGTTACGAGATTAAGAAAAATAAAAGGAAAGAAAGTTACTGTACCAGATGCTCTCTTCTTAATTAGCTTTAGGTAGTTCAAAATACTACATCTGGTGTCCACATCCACTTCCATGTTTTCAAGATAAGAGTTCAGAATTGGGATGAGTCCAGGAAACACACCTTCCTACAAGAAGAAGGACACATTATGAAAGCCCCAACAGCTGGTAACACAGCAAGGGGTACTGTGGGAGCCCTACCTTTCCATTGATGATGGTGTCTATGCTCATGAGGGTGTATTCCTCCGCAGCAGGCTCTGAGCTGCTCTGGGCTTTGCCACGTCCATCCACCACAGCATTACCACCTGCCAAGGACAGGGCAGAGGAGCTTTAGCAGCTTGAAACAGCATAAACTGATCCCAGAAATCTGAGAAAATGTAATACCTTTGCAAATATCTTTCCTGAAATAAAACATTCCCTGCAGGACAGCATCTCGTTTCTGTGCTACTTTCATATTTTCATCCACCTAAGGGAGAAAAAGAATCATGAGTAAGTCAAGACACTCTTGACCAAACTTAGAGGTTGTAGAGCCTTGCTCCACACTGTAAGAACTCCACCCCCAGGCCCTTCCTGGTTGAGAACAGATCTCTTATCTATGTGGGGCATGTCACTCACAACCATAGGACAGGTTGGTGCTTTTTAATACAATGAGAGATTAAGAGATCTTTTAGTTAAAAGATTAAAAGAAAAATTTTAAGTTTCTTAAATAAAAAAACATATCTACATAGAAAATCTGCATTTCAAAACAACTTTGTGAATGATGATGCCATAAATCTATAGTGCTGAAAAGGCAGGTCGCTGGTTCCCCTTACGCAGCACAGCAGCTCACCTAAGGTGCAGGGCAAAGAAGGCAAGACAGAGCTAGAACCCAGTCCTCCTGATTACCAGTGCAGTGCTCTTCATTCCCTGCCTGGAAGGTTTTGTTGCTTCACTTGAGTCCGGAAAGCAAAAGGGTCAACAGGCTGTCAGACCTGGGATAAGGTTATGGCCCTCCAAGGGCAGAGGGTCACTGGGCTATTTGCCAACCTGGTGGCTCTGGCCATGTAGACTCATTCATGAGCCTGAAAATATCCTATTTATTTGTGAATTCTCCATTTCTCCAGTGACTTTTTAAGACCCTTCAAGCAGACCTTTTAAACATTCTTAGTGTTCTCTCATTTTCTATAATGCTATCTTATGTGAAACCTTAATATAAAAATGATACAAGTTAGAGGGCCAGGCTGAAACAGGATGGTTGGTACAGTCTATCTTGATTCTTAGCATCCTCCCATGTTAACTATGGGTGGGGCGTCCTGTTGTCCTGTTGTAGTTACTGTTTTGTTATTCTTAAGACACACAGGACCTTCTGAATAATCTAGACACTTCTAGGAGCATGTTCACATGAGTCTCAAATTCCACCATGGCTGTCTCTAAGGTTTTCATTTCTAATGATTATTTGTGTTTTTTTTCTTAATCTTGACAAAAGTTCATATGGACCACTGGTTTTAATTTGTTTTCATAAATTCCTGTTTAGAAGTATAGTTTGCAATTGCTCTTCAGATTCTTTGGTTTACCTTCAATATTTTTCTTAAAACATTTAAAGCCAAGATTTTCATAAGGGCTTAGCTAGCTAGCCCCTTCCATCAGTGAGGACACTGTGACAAGGTGCAATCTGAGCAGAGTACACTCTCACCAGACACCAAATCTCCTGGGAACTTGATCTTAAACTTCTTGGCCTTGAGAACAGTGAGAAATAAATTTCTGACTTTTATGGTTGTAGCAGCCCTAACAGACTATGATACTCAATAAGACTTCTGGTATGCTTTAGCCTTAAATTAACCTAGAAGTTTTAATTTAGAAGTTTTTCTAAAATCACCTGGAATATAAAGAAAATTTGGTTGGGAAGAGAATCCTACAGTCATAATTTTTTAAAAATATTTTTTAGTTGTAGATGAACACAGTACCTTTATTTGATGGATTTATTTTTATGTGGTGCTGAGGATCAAACCCAATGCCTCCACGTGCTAGGCAGGAGCTCTACCACTGAGCTACAACCCCAGCCCCTACAGTCATAATTTTTTACTGCTCAGGATTCTGGACTTCTTTCCATCTCTTCTAGCATTTAATGCTGAAAGGAGAAGTAATATCAGTTATTTTTACCCCTTGGCAGGTATCCTGATTTTCTCTTCTGTCTGGACAGTTGATATTCTCAAGATCCAGAAATTCCCATATCTGGGTTCTTCTATAAATATTTCTGTCTCACTGGTGCAGTGGCACATGCCCATAAACCAAGCTACTTAGGAGATGAAGGCAGATGGATCTTAAGTTTGAGGCCAACTTGGAAATTTAGCAAGACCTTGTCTCAAAATAAGATAAAAAGGGCCTAGGGATATACCTCAGAGGTAGAACGCTCCTGGGTTCAATCCCAAGTACCATCCCCCACCCCCAAATCTTCTGTCTCATTCTTATGGACTCCTACGTTAAGGGAAAACTTTTTCCATTATTTCCTTGACTACTGTTATCTCACATCTCTCTCTCTTTTTTTTTTTTTTTAATTTTTTTTAGTTGTAGATGGACAGATATCTTTATTTTATTCATTTTTTTTATGTGGTGCTGAGGATCGAACCCAGTGCCTCACGCATGCGAGGCAGGCGCTCTACCACTGAGCCACAATCCCAGCCCTCTCACATCTCTTTTATATAAACCATTCTCCTCTAAATTATTAGACAAACCCTGACAGTTTCTACTGTAATTTTCCATGATTCAGTTATTCCATAATTTCAAGAATTTGGTCACTGATGCCACTAACCCATCTGCTTTACTGGAGAGCATACTGAGTTTTAAAAGTGTGTGTGTAGAACTTTTATGGTTCAAATACTCTTTGGTCCATGGGGTTTATTTATTTTATGGATACAACTCTTTCCACAGAATTTTCTGAATACACTAATCAGAATGTCCTTATGAACTCTTTCCAGTTTCTCAAATTAGCTGTTTCACTGAGGACAATATCACTGCAGGCCTGGCTAGATCTTGTCATTAAGGATGCTGCTGGTTCTCAACTTTCCGTTGGCTTTCAGACATCTACTCGTATTAGTAAACAGCTTAGGCTGGCAGCTGACACAGACCTCCTTGGGGGGCTCTGACTTCTCCAGCATAAACACCAATAAGTACAACAAGGGCCACAGAATTCTACAGGCTACCTCCTGCCTGGGTGTGGCGAGCAGGCACAGCCTGCGGACAGCCAGGCTTGCTCAGGGTGTGTGTGAGAAAGGACAGGCGCACGCTGGCAAGCCCCTTGTGGGGGCATAAGAGAGCAAGGTTTTCCTGGTGCAAAGGCTGGAGCTGAACAGCTTCATGCTTTCCTCTATGTCATGACATAGGGCAGCTTTGCTTCTTCTCTGCCTTTCTTGTGCCAAGAGGCATGAACCCAGAAACACCTCGACTTTCTCAGCAACTGCCCTCGGGCAAATAGCTTTGCTGCCTTACAGCCTCCAAGGCTCTGCTGGGAAACTTCCCCCAGGAAGCTCCTTCTTCCGTCATTGCTGGGTTGGGGCTGATTAACTCCAGTTTATTTTTCTGGTAGTCCAATGCCATCTACATACTCCAGAAAAACTGGAGTCAATTGAGGAAAACCTTTCCTGCACTCTAACAGCTACCCTTTCCTTTCCCATCCTAATTTTAACATTGTCATACCAATGGGATTCTTGTGTAGATGAAACCAATTTGTAGGGCTGCCTCCAGCCACTGTCTTGAATGGAAACTTCTAAAAATAAGGCTTTGGTTTAAAAGGAAAAGAAAAGGGCATTTTGTCCTGAGGGGTAAGACCAGAAATAAATGGTATAAATAAATGAGTAAATAAAAGTGCAGGTTATCTACATCCAGGACTGGAATGAAACATATCCGTACCTTTGACAGTGGAATGAGAAAATCCAATTTGTATGATAGGATCACCCTGGTGAGCAGGACCACAAACACCACATAGGCAGAGTTCTCAAAGTCTGTTAACTGCACCTACACAAGCAGAAGCCCAGATGTCAGGGACTAGCAACCCAGCCCTATTCTTCCTTCACCCCAGTCCTTCTTCAGACCACAGTATTCCCAAGCCACCTATCCTTCCCTATCTAGGGCTGGGAACTCCTTGCCCACATCTATGCTCAGAAATCAACTTTCCTTAGCTTTTGGACTCACTTTTAACTGGCACATTCTCAATTTCTATTGCCTTATAAGATAAGAGCCTATGGCAAAAGTACCAGAAGAGTGACAAGCAGTCAGAAGAGAGCTTAAGGTCAGTTCCTGCTGATGCACGTGTCTCACCTCCATGGGTCGGAATTCTACTCTCCATCCAATGTCTGAGTTTGGAGGAGGGGGCTTAAATCTCATTGTCTGCCAATTTGTGGACTGAATATTCTACAACAAAAAAAGGATAAAATCAACTTTCTACACAGGAAAACATTACAACGATCTGGTATTTAAGTAGGGAAGATGATCTGGTATTTAAGTAGGGAAGAAAGTTATTCATTGTCCATGTCAAATACTTTCAATTTGCAAATACAAAAAAGTACAATTTAAGATTTTATTGAGTGTGACCTGTTAGTAAATAAAATAGCAGATGCTTAATAAAAGTCAGTGATGTCTGCGGCACTGAAGTAACTGACTAGGTTACTTCTTATGCAGTATGTTTGAATTTTTTAATCACTAGGCAAACATGAGAAAATACCAAACACAAAAATTACATACAATCACAGAACAACTGTAAGTTATAAAATAAGAATACTTAAAACCAATTAATTTTTCTTGGTTGTTCACTATACTAGGTAACAAAAGGAATATGAGATTGCTATTGTCACTAATTCCTCATAGCTAAGAAAACTGTCTCTTGGTTTGTGAAGTGAAATACATTTAAAAAAGAGGCAATACCTCAAAATGGTCAGACTCATTTGCATCATCCAGATGTATTTTCTCTTTAAACAGAGTCAGTGGGTCTCTAATAAAGAGATGGGCAACATGTTGTGCCAGGAGATGATCAATGCCTGCAAAGACAGAGCACATAGGATTGACTGCAAAGCATGAGACACCACTTTTTCTAAGTCCACAGTATGAAGAAGGGGTGTCTAGAAGTTTAGGAAATGGCTGGATTGTTCAGAATTCTCACCTGGCCCAGGATTTTATCCTATGGACACTGGGGAAAAGTCAGAGATTTATTCATTACTTACACAATGCCTGTTGGGGCACTGGTGTGGACCTAGATACAGAGCTCCAAAGTAAGTTCCTTTTGCTAAAAGTCAAGAAGATCTCACAAGTATTTGGAACTTGAAACTTTAGGAACAAGCAGCCTCATAAGAAAAGTTAGAGACTTCACACTAAAAATAGAAACCAGACCACGAGTCAGAAAAGAAGTTTAAAAGCGCTTTGAAGACAAAAGGCGTACAATCGAACCTAGAACAATGGAAGGGATGCTCACCTTCCTGCAGCAGCTGCTGGTAGATTTCTTTATCTATGGTCAAGTCGATGTCATTGTATTTCTCACCACACTTAGATAAGTAGCTGTCTATTGAATCATATCGGGATTTACTAATCCTATAATTATTATTCTTCAGTGGCTAAAATATAAAAAATATGAATGAATGCCACAAAAAATGATCTGGAAATTAACATCTCAACTAATTATATAAAAATATATTTTGTACATAACAAAAATATAAAAATGCTTACTTCTATTTAGACAGCCATGTTCAATAATTTGTGATAATTACATAAAGACCACAGCAGAACAGACCTGATTGAAAACATCAGAATCTTTGTGGGGGGCTCCTCTGAAAACACTCATGTTCCTACTCTTGGTCCCAGTCTTAGAGATTCCTATTTACTAGGTCTAGGAGGGGCCTGGGTACCTATTTTTAAATATCTTCATATATGTTTGTGGAGCACACTCTTGTTTGGAGTGATGCAGTATTACAGTTCAATACTCAAACAAGAGGTACTGACCTATGCTTACTAGGCAAAGTCTGACCCTGTATATGGAAAAACCATCTGACAGCAAACTGTACTTCCACAGACGAGAGCATCTTATACACAGCACTCATGTAAGCACCCAGAAGTCATCAGCACTGACTTCCAAAATACAGAAAATAAGCAGTATTATTTTTTTTAAATGCTAAAACAAATACAGATTTGAATAAATGATAAAAGCTGACTTCCCACCCAAACCAAACCACTTTCTCCATGTATTTATGCCAAAACAAAGACGTTATATTTCTTCCCACGTGTGACCCTAATCCACTCAAGATAAAAATTTAAGGGAGACTTCAAAATTGCAATTGGTTACAATAACTAATTTTACCTGCTTGATTTAAAAGAGCTATTAAGGAAAAAGCATTCCTACCTCCAGTCCTCTCTCTTCCCGAGTTCTGTCATCTACAGATGCAGAAATCACTCCCCAGCGACAATCAATGTCTGACACATAGCCTCGGTAAAAAGGAGATGCAGCACTCAAAGCCATCTAAAAACAAACAGAAGTCAACTCCTGCAGACTCAAAGCATCATTTAAACGATGAAAAAAGCCCCATGCACTGATTTCCTAGTCAAAAAGAATCAGTTTATGCAATCCACATTGAATTCTACCATATGCACCTAGGCCTGTTTTTTCATAAGTGAAAACACCACCCAAATCCTTGGATTCATTTAAATTTCCTCTTTATAATGTGAGGACACAATGGGAGAGGGAGAATGGCCACTCTCAAACTTGACATTTATTTAACAAATACATGTTTTACTAGGAACAGTAAGAGTCTACAATTTAGGTTCTTCATTAGCTTTACATCTATATACTACTTAAATTAGTTCATTTCTGAATGAAGTTGTAACTGGAATTCAATAGTATGCTATCAGCAAATTCTGCACATGCGGTCTTATTTTATACAAAATTATATTAAAATAAGATGTACTTTCTACTTACGACAATTGGACAGATAGTGGCCAACTGATCATAAAGGTATCTGGCCTCAGATATGCTGCAAGCTTGGAATGTCACCTGTTAGGGATGCAAGTTATTAACAACAATAAAAAATCACTAGCATCCTCCCCAAGCAGTAAAGTCTGAGAAGGAAGATGGCTGGAGAAAATGACAATGTTTAACACAGGAGTTTTGTTTCAATGCTGTCTTGGATAAATTCAACTAGAAAATGGTATTTAATCACGTTCTGCTGTATATGGACAACTCATATAAACAGCCATGTTCCTAAGTGAAAGAGTCTAACAAGTCTGAAAGAGAAATCAGACACAGATAGCGTGGTGAAGTTCAGCAAGGCATTTCCTCTTCTGGATTGTTTCCGGGTTCCCATCACTGTAGTTAGCACAGGGCTTATTGAAATTTTGATATAAAAAAAATTTGGAGATGCTAAGGAGTATCTTTAAGAGTACACAGGTAGCAGGAAGGGGACAGCTTGGAAGGGGGCAAGACTAGAAAGAAGGGAAAGCAGTTCAAACCCTGCAGCTGACAATGAAGTCAGGAGGGCTGGAGGAGGGTTGGCAAAGGAGCATGCAAGTCAAAGCCATAGGCTCTGGTGACCGTGGTACAGTGATGGGATGACTTAGGTTTTTTTTGAGGTATTTTTAGAACATACAAGAAAAGGTTATAGAGAAGAGGGTGCCATGACATGATGAGCTTATGAATCCAAGGGAACAGACAGAGGCCCTGTGAGTGGCTGGGTCCCCAGGGATGTTGTCCAGGGGAGAAATCAGAGCCGAAGAAATACTTGGGGAGCAGGGTCAGATCACATCCTGAAGATGGGAAGACCCATGTGAGGGGTAAGTAGGACACTGAAAAGTTAGGCAGAGAAAAACATCACATAATTGGTGAGCACAAATCCTCCAAAATAATCACCCAAAGGAAACCAAAACATGCCTTGGGGAAGGGTGGTAGTGATGTTGAAAGAAGGGGCAGGAACACAAATTGTGTTTTATTTTTTTCCCACTACTGTTATTAAGTAATGACAGCTTAAGTTCAATGTTGGTGCAGAAAATAATCTAGATGCTTACGAGCTGAAATAACAGCAGATAAATGAGTTTGTATTTAAAATCTCAACCCATTAGTTCCAATAGTTTCAGCTATGTCCCAACTTTGCTTTATAAGAGCAGATAATTTCTGTGGGAGACTCACAAGTATACTTGCTAAATTATTGCCTTTTATGTCAGTGTGGTAACTACAGAAAATAATTAAAATAATCTATATGTCTTAAGCTTCCTATAATTGCCACGTCAATGCTCAAATTGGTACTTTATTTCCATTAAAAGGCAATGATAGGGCCGAGGTTGTGGCTCAGTGGCAGAGCGCTTGCCTCGCACGTGTGAGGCACTGGGTTCGATCCTCAGCACCACATAAAATAAATAAATAAAGATATTGTGTCCATCTACAACTAAAAAAATATTAAAAAAAAAAAGGCAATGATAATTTACTAGCCATTACAGATTAATTCAACATGGAGAAGAGCTGTGTTACCAACATCAAGGAGTTTCAAAAGTTAAAATAAAGATAAAGGGGGATGGGCAATTAGGTCACTGACAACCAAAGCAAGGAAAGTTTCTGCAAAGTAGAAACTGAGAAATCAATTTGTGTGTGGTGAGCACTAAACGTGAAGAAAATGATGATAAACGAAGTATTAATGTATTTGTTTGTTGTGACCCCATCACTTAAATATAAGCACAAGGAGGGATCAGTCTTGCCACAGCAAGTCCAAGTATGTTGGGATACCAAGTATGTTGGGAAAGTGTCTTACTTACTGCTTAAAAAATATTTATTAAGTTAACAGAATATTGAGAAGGAAAAAGTGCTAAAGAAACACAGGGGCAAAGACAATGCTGAGATACTAGAAAACCATGATCCTAAAGGGCCAAATTTACAAGGGACTGAGATTTTAAATACCTACATGGTGGAGTGTTCTGACTGAAAAATTCTATTGAATACATACCTCTTAGTTTATTTAGGTCCTTTTCATGATATTTTAGAATGTGTTAGTTATTCTTCTTGATTTTTCTTTTCCTCTGTTTTGATTGGCTTCTGAGATGGCCTAGGACACATTAGTAAATTCCTAGGCAAATCCTCAAAAAGCCAACCCTAGAAAAGTCTGCTTAAGAAAATTATCAAGTGGAATTTGATAGTGCTGTTTACAATAATGACTAAGTTATTTTAGTTACTTTAAATACATTTAGTAACTACTTTTCTTACTCTAGAACTGATGTAACAAGTTCATCAAATTAAGCAAGACATCATCATAATGATGGTTTTAATGAGGAAAGAAAAAAATTCTTGTAACTTAAAAGGTATGAATATATCATCAGTTTTGGCTTCTGGTGTCTCTCTTTTTTTTCTTCTTGGTACTGGGGATTGAACTCGGGGTGCTTAATTACTGAACCAAATCCTTTGCCCTTTTTATATTTTATTTAAAGACATAGTCTCACTAAGTTGTTCAGTGCCTCACTATGTTCCTGAGGCTGGCTTTAAACTTGTGGTCTTCCTGCCTCTGCTTCCTGAGCTGCTGGGATTACAGGTATGCACCATCATGCCTGGCCTTTTGGTGTCCTTTTAAAGCATTATATAAAGAAGAGACAATGTCACTAGGAAAAAGGAGGAACTGTGAAAAGTGGATGTCAGAAACCTTTTCTAAAATTTTTGAAGCCTCATGATTTTCTGAGGCAGAAAAAAATCATCATAATATGTCAGGAACTTATTAAATGATTCATGAGGAAAAGCCCAAAAAGGATTAAGAATTTTGTAGTTAAAATGCTTTTTTTGTTTTGTACAGTAAATCTTCCATTAACCTTAAAAGTTATGTTAAGGCCAGGTGCGGTGGCACGTGCCTGCATTCCCAGAGATTCAGGAGACTGATGCAAGATCACAAATTTGAGGCCAGCCCCAGCAACTCAGTGAAGCCCTTCTCAAAATAAAAAATAAATAGCATGGGCACAATTCCTAGTTCCACAAAAAAAGAAAAAAAAATAATTACTCTGAAATTATTTTTTTGCTGCTTTACTACAATAAATAGTTTTTCCTGTTCCACTTAAGAGATACAAAGCAGCAATTTCTGTGGCTATCTGTGGAATTCATCTCATTTGGCACATACTAACATTATCTGTGTTAATCATTTTTTTGAATGGAGTATTGAAACTGGACACGTAACTGGGAAAAAAGAAAGCTTAATACTGAACTCATGACAAAGCCTAAATCGGATAGAGAACTATATCTTCATACAATTAAAGTGTTTATCAGCTACCATTAGGGCATATTTATTTGTACAAATACAGTGTTTCAAGGGAAAGAATATACCTTTGGAACTACACTAGAGCAACTGTGCTGTCTTTGGCCCAACACCCTAGTTTATCATTAAACCAAGAAAAGAAAATGGTACTTGTAGAGCACTCACACAATTTTAAAGCCACACACTGTAAGTGCCTAAGCTTAATGCTTCTCTTTAGAAATATTTGTAATTAAGACAGGAAAGCAGATATACAGTTAAAAGTCAAATGATCTCTTTAAATTAGGTGTAACCATTTGTAAGGAAACTTACTAGCCTATGTTTGTTTAGAAGCTTATGCCACAGATCCTATGCCATATATGTCAGAAAAAGAGAGAAGAAAGCTGGGTTTCTTGGCCTCTGTGCTGACAGCCATCAAGTTTTGCACTACTACAGATCCTTAAAAACAAAATTTGAAATTCTCAATTTAAAAATTCATGCTTTGTACAACTTTCTTACTCCTGTTATACCATGATTTTATCAAATTAAAGCTAAAACAAGTATTTATTAATAAAAGCAATGAAATAAAACATAGAGTAAGACCTAGAAGGGGCCTTAACATAAACTTTGAAAACCGAGTCAGGAGAAGCGCAGCAAGAGCCAACAACTGACTACAAACCCATTTGTGACAGGCCCTGTGCTCTTCCTCCCTGGGTCCAGAGTACTTGGGTACAATCACTGCCAGGGGCATCAGTAACTCGATCAGATCCAGGAAAATTTTTAAATGAGTAAACGAAGAAGGGCTATTTTACCTCCTGTGTAACTTAGCTAGGACAAGGCAAATACAGGCTGCTGAATATTCATTCATTTTATATCACTGGGCGGCTTTGCATGAATACAAAAATTTCAAGTCCAAACAGTCTTTCCCTTGGATCACAAATTCACTGGAGTACTTCCATCCCAGCTCATTTTCCGAAATAATAGATTTGAGCCATGGTTAATGACCTCACCAGCTTGCCATTAGGTGGTAGTAAAAATCAGAGATATGCAGAGAAATGTCTGCATATGAAGAGAATGCAGACAATGATCAGAGATGCTCTGCATTTTAAGTTAATTAACAACTATATATACCTTTGTGGTGAACTGTAGACTCTGGAATTCTTGGTCAAGAATTTAAATGAATTTACTAAAACAATCTCATTACTTTCCAGGAAGGCATACCAGCTGCTATTTCAATCTAATTAAAATGTGATTTTTAAGACAGAAGACAAGCTTATATACAAAAAAGATATTTAAACAGAAATGGATGAGGACACTTTGCCTCTCCATAGATTTGAAACAATACCTGAAGACAGCAATTTCCCATCCCAAATCCCATGGCATCCATGTAAATATGATCTGGTTTGGAAGCCTTTGCTGCCTCATCATCCTCAGGAAATGTTTCTATAAATGGAGATGGTGTGTTCTTGTCCTTAAATACTATATTATTAATGAGGGGAGAAAAAAAAAAAGAAAATGGTGAAAGTCAAGGATTAAATAGTTGGAACAGGTCTCTCTCCCACATCACCCCCTCTCTGTAGACTTACTTGGTACATTGATGACAACCTTTTCTCCTCTCCTATGCCGGATATTTCTTGTTAGGGTACTAAAACAGACAACCAAATGTCATAAATTGGTTAGCTAGGATACATCATCACATACAAGAATTTGACCACGTACAAATGACTGGAATAAGATCCTACCTCAAACTAATATTCTAAGATAATCCTACAGAAAACGGATTTGTTAAGATACTCTAAGGGGAGTTTCTGAGAGAAGGTTTTGCATTACATTGAATCCTGCGCTCTTACTTGTGAATGCTATTTTCTCCCCTGCTCCACCCTGTACTTCCAACGCTTCCAGTTATTCACCAAATCAAGATCAGGTGTTCAAGGTCTGCCGTGGTTTGATTCACTCTAACACTTACCATATTAACTACAAAGATTATAGTCAAATTTTAGTACTCATTTCCCAAGGCATGTCTGGAGCCCCAATGCCTACTCTTCTTCTACCCCAACCTTGAGGCCCAGGCTGTCTATCTAATCCAGAAGTTACCAGATGCATTGTGGCCATCGAGTACTTGAAATGTGACTAGCCCTGATTGAACATACTATGAGAGTAATACACACCAGAGTCTGAACACCTAGTACAAAAAAACTAAGTTAAAAACTCTTATCACTAATTGAAAAATACCCAATACATGTTGAAATAACAGTTTGGATGCACTGGGTTAAATGAAATATTTTATAAAGTTATGTTCAGCTATTTTTAATTTTAACATAATAACTAAAAAATTTACAAGTACATTTGCAGCTCGCATTATGCTTCTACTGGAGGTGCTGATTGACCCAGCTTAAACGCCACTTCTTCAATGAACCCTGCTTTGATCCCCTCAGTTAGAAGCACCCTCCTTTCTCCAAGGAGGATCTCCAGTGCTGCCATCTTTCAACATCTGTCATAATCTATCTTTTCTTGAAGATGAATATTTTTATGTCCCGTATTTAACATGACAGCATTTCAAATTGGGAACTATGTTTATAAAATGTGTCTCCCACATAGTTCATTGGTAGAATATGTGCTCAGCATGTGTGAAGCCCTGGGTTCAATTCCCAGCACCACACACACACATGAAGTGAAAAATTAAACTACAAACCAACAGAGCTAGAAGTTTGCAGAGTGGAAGCACAAGAGTGCCTCTTACATATGCCAGATACAGAATGATATAAGCAGATCACAGCTCTTGGTGATAACTTAGAGAGGGGGGAAAGGTAGGAATACCTGAGGGAAAATGTCCCCAGTTTATTTATAGAACTAGGGCTGAAAACAATCTGCTCATTAAAAGAGGACAGTAGCTAAACTTATGCATTTTAAGATGACTTGGGAAATGAATATATCAAACCTGGATGCAAGAAGCAACACTCAAGTAGCCTTGGCTTCCGAGGTGTGAGCAGACGCATGTCTGCTCCCTTCTCTGTGCCTCAGGAAAGGAGCAGAATTCAGAAAAAGCTCAAAGGGGATTCCCAGGCTAATCCTGTCTCCCAGAGGGCAGAGGTCTGAGCGAGGGGCATTTCAACACAGACATACTCACCTGAAGCGGGGGTGCTTGTTTATCGCTTCATCTGGAAAGAAGAGGGACTTGGAAGCTCCTCCTTCGACGGGGTTGGGATTGTACTCAGGCAGCGTGAACCCAGGACAGCCTAACCTACAACAAATTGAAGAATTAAATAGGTAAGATTTGTCTTTAGGGAGTCACTGCCTGTAGTCTTGCCATAATTTGCATCTGTTAAAAAACACTTCACTTCTATTATTTCCCTCTGGAGGGTCTAGCACAGGTTTTGTGACCACCAGAGCAGTGCCTTTAAATGCTGGGCTACTGGACCACCATTCCCTGTTCATCATCATCTTGCTTCTGTGATTCCAGCCCATCAGTGACTTTGAGTCTCTACTCATTCAACATCTGTAACATTTATTTAGGTTTTTCATGAAAACGGACAGCATGGAAGTTATTTCCCTTGGTGATGTTGTCTCTGGTTACAGGTGACACCATACACTTTGGTGTCCTTCATCAGCTAAACTCAGGTTATCTTTTGAGCCTGTACACCACCTGCCCCAATCTCCTGAAAGGCTCCATCTGAATCTGGAGGTGATCTCTAGGTCTTTGCTTCTATAGGTCTACTCAGGAATCCCCTCAAGGTTAGGCAGTATCTCTGGTGTCCCCATCTACCTCCAAGAGTTCACTCCGAAGTCCAAACCCAACCTATTATCTTACTTGACCTCAAGAGCAACTCTAATTTCAATGTAGAAAAATGAAGTTCCAAATTTGTACATAAGCGTAAAGCTCAAATTCTACCTCACTTGCAGTAAGGCTACTGGTTCTTCCCAGTTTGGAAATATAAGGTCAATGTTAAGTGTGCTATGAGGGAGGAAAAAGACTAACAAGATTAGTGAAAGCAAAACAAGGCAGGCTGCTGTCAGGGTTTTAGATCAGTGTTGGAAACTTTTGGCTGGAGGGCCAAGACCAGCTCACACCTTCTCTTTAACCCCTACCTTTCCTAAGGTACCTGCTGGCTGCCTACATGCACCTTATAAGCAACTACTGAAGTGGCTGATCTTATCTGGAAAAGAGTTTCCAGTTGTAAGGGATCCTGAGAATTCTGTGCATCACTTGCTGTGAGCCTGCAACTTTAGGAAAAGTCCTTTAGGAGAGTGAAAAGACAATCTGGAGGATTTCTCACTAACAAAATCAGGCAGGGGAAAGCAGAGTTGGAACAAGATTCTCAGACACCAACAGCACTGCCTTCTAGACCAGTGTTGACCAACAGAACTTTCTGCAATGATGGAAATGTTTAATGTCTGTGCTGTCTGAACCAAGGTGGACACTACCAGCTACAAGTGCTACTGAGCACCTGAAATGAGGCCAGCATGATGTACCAGTCTAAATATCATTTAATTCATTTAAAGAGTCATGTGCCTGTTGTTTTGGACTATTGTTCCACACTACAGAGCTTTGCCTCTTTACAGAGAAAATCATACTGCTTACATTTAAACAAAACATTCCTTTCTCTTTTGCTCCTGTAACTTTATCATTCACTGTCAATACAAAGTGAGGTTTCTAAGAATTAAATCACTAATAATAACTCTTATTTAGTTTACAAGTCCAAAAATACCCTCCATTCTAATACAGATGACTAAATTTTTTTAATTACAAATTTTGGCAATAAAATCTACTCCTTTGTCTCAATTTTCCCTTCACAATGGCTTAAGAAGCCAAAACCTTTTTCAAAAGAGCAAATTCTATGAGCTATTCTCAATTGAGCTAATAGATATGGTGGGACTTAACCACGTAATTTACTTTGTGGCCCAGAAAGAATCACCAGAATCACCTATCAATACTAGACATTCTGGCTGGGTGTGGTAAAGCACTCTGGCAATCTCAGCTACTCAGGAGGCTGAGGCAGGAGGATTACAAGTTTGAAGCCAGCCTGGGCAACTAAACAAGACCCTGTCTCAAAATAAAAAGTAAAAAGGGTTGGGGAAGTAGTTCAGTGGCAGAGCACCACTGGGTTCAATCCCCAGTGCTATGAAACAGAAAACCACATACTCTTAAATTTTAAAATGTAAAACATTTCTGGTTTGTACTGGAGCTCCCTATCTGCTTTTATTTTGCTAAGTGAAATGTATAATGCTATTAATTTTAGCAGGGAAAAAGGAAAATTGTACCTGAATTTTCAAATTCACTAAAGTTGTCAAATAACATCTGAAGCCTGCTTCTTGGACACAACTCTATTATTCTAAGGCTTTCATACTAATTAACTCCAACAGCCGCCCTGACATCTCTTCTCTCTTCCAGTCAATTGGCTGAGTTTGCCATATTTTGATCCATCCACCGTTTTCATTTCCTCTACCACCTTTATCTAAGCCACCACTGTGTTCCCCAGAGCCCTCTTACTCCCCTCCTAGTAAGCCCTGGCACTTGCTCCATAGCCATTTTCGTGCTACAGCCCACAGGAGGGCTAAGAAGCAAAAATGTCACACCATCCACCCAACTCCACCTTCCTGGGCCTCCTACTGCTTTTAGGATAACAACTAAAATTCTCAGTTAACCTGATCTGGCCACCAACTACCTACCCACCCAGCCTCACCCTACCACATTTGCACTTTATTCTCAGCTTCCTGGCCATACCAGCTCACTTTCTTTCTTCCAGTTTCCAGCTTGCCTGGCTTATCCCAGGACTTGTGTGTATGTCCTTCCCCTTCCCTGGGACACTACTCTGCTCCCCACTTGTATGAAACTCCTCTCACAGCTTTGGACACCACTTCAATCATCCTCCCTCGGAGAAACATTCCTTCATCCCAGAGTTCATCAGCAGCCATGTCATGCTTCCTGGGCTCCACATCCCTCTCTCACAGCTCTCCCCGATTTTACACTCATCAAACGTGTGGTGATTTCATTAATCTTTGTCTCGCCCCATTTCCACAAAGCAAAGCCTGTTTGCTTTCGTTCGTGGTGGCATGTCCAACTGTCTGGATCTGGTATGGAGCAGGCACTCGGAGCCTAGTATGTAGTGTTAGGATGAAGTGCCAACTGCTATCGAAACAAACCTATCTACCCTTGCAAAACTGGATGTTTTTTTTTAAGCGGGGTGGGCAGGAAAAGGGCAGTTGCAAGTGGAATGAAGAAATCACAAAAAATTAGACATAGTTCTTGAGGTGTTACTTGCTAAAAGGGTCTTGCTATGTTGCCCAGGTTAGCCTTGAACTTTTAATCCTCCCTCCAGAGCCTTCTAAGTTAGCTGGGATTACAAGTGTTTTGCTGATTCACTTACAGTTTCAACTACTGTATTTAGATATTACAATGGAGATCTTAAAAAAAAAAAAAAATTCCTGGCTGGTTGTGGTGGCATTTGCCTATAGTCTCAGCTACTTGGAAAGCTGAGGTGTGAGGATCACTGGAGTCCATGAGCTTGAGACCAATGTGAACAACATAGTGAGACCCCACCTCATAAGCTAACAAACAAAATTAAATTAATTAATAAAAAGTTCCCATTTAAATGTCCCTCTAAGATCAACTGTATGACTCTGAAAGTCTGTGTTCATCATAGACACTTATCAGAAGAAAGAGGTATTAAAATAGCTCAAAATGTTTTTGGCCATGGAAACCAAGTCGCAAAGCTCTTCTGAACTCTGAGTAGTGAATGTACTCTCATAATCTGACAGATCTCTAGTACAAAGGCATCAGGTTTACAATCAGGTACAACTGCATTCTTATACAGAGGCACTGTGTTTCACAGACAGGATATTCACGCACCTCATTCTAAGATGAGAACATGATTTCACTAGTATATTTACTTTCAGTTATAATTGGATCTGATGACAAACCCTAATGAAGTTGTCTTCTTAGCACCATATCCACATGTGACTCATCTTGTTCACAGTGAAGACAACCCACAGTACACTGAGGGCACAGGTGACCCTCTGATGTCCTCCAGTATTGCTCTGGCATGTTCTCAACTTAGAATGAGGTGCATGAATAGCCTACCTATTAAACACAGCACCTCTATGTAAGAATGCAGTTCTACCTGATCATAAATCTGATTTATCTATGCTAGAGATCTGTCGGATTGTGAAAGAATGCTCACCTCCTCAAGTTCATAAGAGCTTTGAGAGGTTGGTTTCCATGGCTAAGAATGCTCTGATACATAATAGAGGGCAAATAGTCCTTTTTGAAAGTGTGTGAGGGAGTGACCGCTACAGTCCAGTGAGAAGACCACCTGACAGTCATGCAGAGACTATCACTGGGTCGGAAGTGCTCAGTGGACATCGCACTCCCTCCACACTGCCAGTCATCACAGTCACACAGCCTCTCAACAAGCCCAGACAGGGCTCTCCTCAGAGCATCCTGTGAGTTTGCCAGCCAGTGACCAAAGCTGATGTGAAACGTTTGCTGCAGCTCTAATGTGACAGTCTACCCCAAACGGTGGTATATAAAGACTGAACTGTCTGTAAAGTATGAGAATTGAAGGGTGACGTGCTTTAGGGTCACTATTTGCTTTCCTAGTAACCTATTGCTTTAATACACCTGCTTGGACATGTTAACGTGGGAACTAACCTGGGAAATGAAGTTATAGTGCAAAGAGCCTGATTTTCTTCTAGTACAGAAGTAGCCTCCTTCCGGCGTTTTCTCATGTTGTCCTCAACTGTGTTGAACTCAGACATTGTTCCTCCATAGGGCTGCCCAGGCGTTCCTTCAATCATGTAACTCCCATACTCTGGTCTCCAAAGGGTAGGATGGCTACAGAGGAGAACAGTTTTAATTTCATCTTATCCTTTTGCTGAAGTCTAGTTAATTTTTGTGAGTTTTTAAAGATGCTTTAAAAATTTGTACCATTAGGTACAAACAAACCCAAGAACTCCTTTATAAGGCTGTTAATTTTTATATAGATTTCAACTATCTAAGGATTAAAAGGTATTGGGTTCAAAGTATTTATAAGTAACTGAAAACACACTGAGGGCACTCATTCACTGTACAGGACCAAGCTAATTTACTCTGCAGGAATGAAGCTGTGGCCTTAAGGGCTTTCAGTTTCAAACTTAGAATCTAAACTTTTTTTTTTTAACAGCTTCCCAAAAACTAAAGAGAAAATCAACTAGAGAGTATACACTCTCACCCCCTTCTTTATGCTCTTAAATAAATGTTTTAAAAACATTATGCCAGACAAACAAATCCCATCTGTAAATTTTATCCAGCACCATGGTGTGTGATCCCAATTATGTTTCAGCAATGCATTTCTTAAAAAGCATTTAACAGTAGTAAACAGAATGTTTAGCTTCATGTGCTAAGTATTTTGAAATATTAATGAATTTAATCCCAACATTTCAGATGTAGGTATTATCTCTACAGATGAGGAAACAAAGACATGGAGAGGTTAAATAACTTGTTAAAGGTTATTTAGCCATTAAACAGAGGAAACAGTATTTGAAACCCAGGCAACCTCGAACCAGGGCCTGTGCTCTTAACTGCTGTGCCATCTGCCTTCTATAAATCTGAGAAAAGATGCTGTGTCTTAGTAGCTCTACAGTCCCAGAAATAATAAGCCTTCAGCACATCAACTTACTTTGGGTTTGTCCTTTCCCCTTTCTCTTGTAAAGTTTCAAGAACATCTTCTCCAGACAAGACCAACTGGACTTTTTTATTTTCGTGATCAAAAGATACCAACATGTATTCCACCTATTGAAAATAATAAAAGTGAGAAAGACTAACATTTTTCCAGACTCGAGCTCAGCTGACCTTTAAATAAATAAAGGCAGGGAAATGTGAAGGTTGGAAAGGATTCACAATAACTTGAGATAGTTATTTGTTTTTTACTACAGCATATAATAAGGCTCATTTGAATAATATGAAAACCTGCAGAAGATGGTCAGTCAATAGGGGCCTTGTCTGAGGACAAGGACTCATTCTTTGAGCCCTTCTTTTCCCTATTCCTTTCTTCTATTCCCTAACATCTTTTTTTTTTTTTTTTTTTTTTTGGTACCAGGGATTGAACTCAGGGGCACTCCACCACTGAGACACATCCCCAGCCCTATTTTGTGTTCTATGTAGAGACAGGGTCTCACTGAGTTGCTTAGCGCCTCGCCATTGCTGAGGCTGGCTTTGAACTTGCGATTCTCCTGTCTCAGCTTCCCTAAGTGCTGGGATTACAGGCTTGAGCCACCGCACCTGGCTTCCCTAACATCTTATAGAAAGGTCAAGATGTTCCCTTTTGACAAATTCTACTTCAAAACATGTTTTGAAGCAAAGATGCTGTAAACTGAGATTGTAAAGAAGTTGCATTTTTAAAATCTACCTCCTCTATTGGCCTACTCTAGTTTAGGAGAGTAGTAATGTAGGCATTCTGGTTGAGGAAGATGGCATTTACCTGCAAATTCTTTAATAACCCTGCTACAAATCCCACTCCAAGTGGAGTCCATCAAATGGACTCCAAAAAATTGAACTTGAAAAAGTAGATTCCGTCAATGTGCAGATTTTAGGGATTCGAACAACTTGGTTTTGGCATATCACAAAGAAGACAACTTTTCTACTCTGGAAGGTACAAAATTCTAATACAGGACATGTTGGTGCATTTATAACAATACCTGGTGGAATCTGATAAAAACTGAGCGTTACATACAAGACTTTTCTGAGCAGAGTACAACTATCACCTGCTTTTATTTTCCCTTAAATAGCCTGCTTTAAACCATGATAGCTGGCATAAACAGTGATGATTATGAATTACTACCCAGGATGTAGATAAAACACCTATTATCCACAAGGAAGTGAAAAAGCATAGAACTGGGTTATTCAGGCAAACACTTGAAAGTATCCTTCGTACAATGCACCAAAGGCAGTGACTATACAGGAGAGGTGGCAAAGTGGGGCCCCACAGGCATACCAGCCCTAGATTCATAAGATAGGAAGTAATATATACACTATTTCCCTGACACATCTCATGCAAACCCGGATTCCTGCCATAAAAACATGGCCCTGGAGGCCAGAACTCAGCTGCGGGCTGGGACCGGGTGCTCTCTTCTGGGGATGCATGCTGCGGTATACAGTGCCTGTTCCCTTTATACCTGCCAAGTCTTGGAAGGCATCTGAATCAGCATCCCCATCAGAGGAATGGTAATGTCTAATGGTCAAGAGACTGTTCTGGCTTGCAGCTAAGAGGGAGAAATATTGGTGACCACAGGAAATAAACAGCAGCCAAACAATAACAAAACAAAAACAAAATAAAATTTACTTTTGCTCATCATCGTATTGATGAGTGTAGGTTCCTGATAGGATTTTTTAGTTCAAGGAATGAGGAAGAATGTTTGATTTCTGTATGTGAAGCAGAAATGACATCTGTGCTAGCACAATTGCTGTCAACTGACTGAAACTGCAAGTTGAGGCCTCTGTTAACAGCTTTCTATATCGCGTAGAGCTGACAGAGAGCATTTAGAGATGGACCACTCCTAGACAACTACAATCTCACAGAACAGGAAGCTTTGTTAAGGCTCAGGACAGGTATATGCAAAGATCCTATGTGTGGAAATGAGTTTGTCTTTAAATGACCATAGTAAGAAAGGGTGTGCCTTAAACTCTCACATATGAATACTAATCTTTAAAGCTATCACACAAAAGTGATTTGACCACCCATTTTATAGATTAGACTTGCCCCAGTCTGACCTCAAGATCCAGTAGGTCTTACTGCTAGGACTACAGAGGATGCCAATCTTGGTAAATGATGACAGGCTTTTTATGAAACTATTGCTAAACAGTGAGACAGCAAAGAGTTATAGCATTGGCTAAAATCTCTCCAATGGATCATGCCTGTTGTTATCAACTGGCCCTGACTTATGTCAGAGAAGCAGGTATGTAACTAATAGTTACACTCATACATTTAAATGGATGCACCCGCCCATCTTGTTAGGTCAAGAATGGAGCCTGGCTTGCCCATTTTTTCCCACTTATTTTAGCGATTTTCCAGTGTCCCCCCAGTACTAGGAATGGAACCTAGGGTCTTGCCTGCTTGCTCTATGGATCATTCCTAACTCTCCCAGTTACAATAAACCTTCCTCCCACAGTATTTCCTTCTTTACCCACTGTCTGCAACACATCTACCTGGCACCATCTGTTTACAGGAGTTATTTTCTTAGCTAGATAACATGCTTCCTAAAAGAAAGATAAAGAAATATTCCTAGCTTCTAGGTCTGGAAATTATCTATTTCCAAAATGAGCAAGAACTTTTGTTGTGATTACAAATAGGCTAACTTAAAATAACTTTGGTTAGTTTCCTAGTTTTGAAAAAAATTATAATTCTTAGCTTTCAAAATCATTCTTAGTCCCCAAGTTTAAAGCATGAATAGAGCAAAAGCATGAGAGGACAAAAAGCTCAAGCTCTCTCTAAGCCTTAGTATCAGCTGAGTGGATGACATTTAAAATGTTAACAAACCAGACTCTTTAATTAAACAATAATCATCCCATGAACTCAGCAAGAAAGTAAAACAGACAACATCAGCACATTTACCAAAGGAGAAAGAAACAGACTTACTTTTTGATAAGGCCTAAGTTCTCATGAAAGCCTTAAGAACTTCTTGAACATTTTTCAGACTCAAATTTAAGGCATTCTGAAATAGTCTAGTCACCCCAATTCTCTGCATCTGTCCTAACATGGTTCTTTAATCTCTTACTTTTTATTTCATCCCTTCAGCCTCTTGGACACATTGTTTATTTCTAATTCTATAAGCACTTAAATAATTAACCGGGTTTTTTTTTGTTTTTTTCCGTTACCAGAGATGACTGAACCTGGGATGAAGGAGGGGTGGGGCCACATCCCCAGCCTTTTTTAAAATTTATGTAAAATAATTTTTTTTGAGATGAGGTCTAAGTTGCTAAGGTTGGCTTTGAACTTGTGAGCCTCCTGCCTCAGCCCCAAACTGCTGGGATTACAGGTGTGTGCCACTGGGCCTGGCTAACTAACTGAATCTTTAAATGACAAATGAGAGTGGAAATGGGGTTTGGTTCAGTAATCTAGATAATGAGTGATAACAAAAAGTGACTCAGTCAGATAATGCGTTCCACATATAAAACACCTAAAAGCAAAAAACATAACAAGCAACACCTAAAACCACAACAATTTATTTTATATTCGAATTTTGTTCCTCTCTTCAAGTTCCTTTTTGTGTCCAACAGAGAGGAACAGATAAAATCAAAGAGGAAATAATGAAAATGGATAGAGAGGCCCCTCTGTATACCACAACTTCATAGTATAGACATCGATTAAACCTATAGGTAGTTCTTCTTAGAGGTTTTGCTTTCCATGGTTTCAGTTACTCAAAGTCCCAAAATATTAATATTTGTCTTGACTCTTTTGAGAGAGACCAGTCACATGACTTTTATTTCAGAGTATTATAATTTATTTTATTATTATTAGTTGTTGTTGTCAATATCTTACTGTGCCCAATTTATAAATTAAACTTTCTTATAGATATGTCTGTACAGGTAAAAACAGCATATGTAGGGTTTGGCACTATCCATGGTTTCAGGCCTCCATTTGAGGTCCTGGTATGTATCTCTTGAAGATAAGCAGGGACTACTGCAACAGCTTCCTAACTCTGAACAGGATGTAAGTCCAGAATTCCAGCAACATCTCTTATGTTGTGTACACATACACACATATACAATTTTGAAAGCAAATATCCAAAGAGCAGTATAAATGTGGTGCACAGCATCTAACTCAATTTCACATAATTAACCCATTAAGTCCCAAGTTTTCAATTCTGTGAACATTTCAATGAAACCAACACAGGTGCATTAAAATAAGTTGGAAATCATAATCTAGAGCTTATGTATCCTTTATTATCATTAATAATGAAAACATTATATTGTCCCAGTGTCCTATTTTTAGGATAATCTATATCTTTTACATTATAAGCCATCCTATACTACATCCTATACTACATTGGAAGTAGCAGGAAAAAAAAAAAGCCCAAACGAAAAGTCACCACCACCCATCTCTATTTGCTACTGTACACAAATGACAACTTCCTAGATGGAACTTAGGTACTCTGCTATTGAGCAACCATTAGTTATCCTTTAAGGTGGGGAGAGAATAAGCCCAAGAAAAATAACTGAACACTTTGCAAGTTACTCATATTTTAAATGTGCACTATTTTCTCTACAGATGAGAACTAAAATCTCTTATGTTTCTATTACTAAAAGGTTATTATTCCACTAGAATAAAAGTCACTATCACTAATCTGAGCTTTTGAATCAAGGACAAAAACATGTATAAAAGACTATCATGTTCTTTGCCTTATGTGCTATACAATGTTGCTAGGAATAGCCTCAATACAATAATGTTCAAATCACTTAATGCAGGTTTGAACAAGGGTAAGTTACCTTATGTTCCTCTGAAATTAGGCCAATAAAAATAAAGCATCTTAACTGGGGGTGATGTAAGTACACAGAACAATACTGAATACAGAATAGACACACAGCAAAATATTTGTGGTATTAAAGTTTAAAATAATAGTTAATATTAATATTCAAATTTTTAGGATCTATAAAGTCTTTTAAGTAGCATTTACCACCAGTGCAAAGTAAAAATTTTCCTTTCTCCTTAGTTTTATACATTTGGATACTTTCCCCTGAAGATAAGAACTTCTGGGAGTTGAGAATTTTAGGTATGGCTAGACAGTTTATAAAAAATACCAATTTCTTCTTCTTCATTTTTTTCCTGTTTGAGATACTAGGAATTGAATTCAGGGCCTTGCACATGCTGGATTTGCACTCACCACTGAGGTACATTCCCAACTCTTTCTTGAGCTGGGTCTCACTAAGTTGCCCAGGTTGTCCTCAATCTTACAATTCTCCTGCCTCAGTCTCCCAGGTAGCTGGTATTATAGGCATGCACTACCACAATGGGCTAAAACTATTTATTTTATTTTTTATGGGTGTATCATAATTGTACATAATAGTGCACTGTTACATATCTATACATGCATATAACAATTTGGTTAATTTTGCTCCCCAGTACTTTCCCTCCTCTCCTCTTCCCTGATCCTCTTCTTCTATTCTACTGGTCAACCTTTTATTTAATTTCTTAATTTCTACTCCCTAGAGATGAAAACACTGCTTAATTAGGAAATAACTTAATTTCATAAGACTAAGGGCAATTAACGTCAACTCCCCATTTAGGAAAATTATTCTTTGAGAAAGTTCCTTTGTCAGTCTGCATATAAATTAGAACCAAGGAATTTTCTCTCTCAAAAATATTTAACCCTTCACATACCTGACCTCTGGAGAGAAGGAATTTATCTCCAAATCCTTGCTGGTCAATGAGCCACAAGGCACTACATTCCTTGAGGACAGTGGAGTGAGATTCTTCACACCCTGGTAGTGGTTGTGGGGGGTAGTTTATAGCCAGATGTTCAGGTCTAGGAGAGCAAGACAGTGAAAGCTCCACAAAACTTAGCCTAGGAAGAGTGGGCATGGATGGCAGGGTCTCCAGCCATCCTACTGAAGTTTAGGGCTCAGGGTCAGCTCCTCCATTCCCCCGTTGGCTCTCTTCCACTGGTCTATGTGGTATTTTGACTTGCTTGCTAAAAACACCTGTTGCTCCTGAGAGACCCAGCTTTCCCCTACACTAACTCCTAAAACAAACCCAGTCACTTTGAGGGTCAAGGCTTTACTGATAGTGGATGTCTCATCAGTGCTAAAGCACATCTTACTGCCCTTCCTCCAATACTATCTCCTTTTCATCCTTCAGCAAAGCCTTGTGCTGAGCAGGTGCTGGAAATATTGTGAAAAAACAGGCAGATGTGGCTCCTGCTCTCAAAATTCTTAAGTACGTAAAGAGACAACCAATAACATGAGATAGCTCAATTACTTAAGTGAGGACTCAAAATGTCCAAACAGTTGTGCACATGTAATAGCAGGGTCTAATCTGGTTTAGGAAATCAAAAGGCTTCCCAGAGGAAGTGGCACTTAAATTTAAGCTGATTCCTGGGGTGGGGACTGACCAGGCAAAGGTAAGGGCCTACAGATCCTTTAACATAAATATAATTTTCTACAGCATGCCCAACATACCCATTCCCCTGGGGAGCTACTTTTGGGGCCTGTCAGGGAGGCAGATAAAGTGGGTCCACCCTTGAGAGATCATGCCACAACAGTCCCCCCACCACATTACAAGTTCTTTTAAAGTCCAGGACCATGCCTTTGGTCCAGGAGATTGTTTCCTCACTCAGCAAATATTAACCACATTTTTTTGAGCACTTTCAACCATCAAGTTGGATAGTACCATCTTGATGTAGCATGACACCCAAACTTGGAGCACTCGAAGGTGCTAATCAAAAGGATACTACCTAATGTTTAATCAATCATAGGAAAGACTTAGATGGCAAGATTGAAAGAAAAACTATTTAAAGTAGCACAAAATTGGGGCTGGAGCGGTGGCTCAGTGGCAGAGTGCTTGCCTCGCATGCATAAGTCACTGGGTTCGGTCCTCAGCACCACATAAAAATAACTAATAAAGATATTGCGTCCATCTACAACTAAAAAAATATTTAAAAAAATAGCACAAAATTGAGTAAGAAATTCTAAAATAGATGTAATAAAATCTGATATGGCAAAAAAAATCTGATATGGCTCAGAATGTGGTTTAAGGTGGACTCCCATGTTAGGCGTATCTATCTAGTAATAACATTACAAATATCATAACCATTATTTTCATGGTCATGTTTGAGCAGTTTTGAGGTACCAAACAGTGAGAGTACAGAGTAGAAACTGTAATTTGTTTTGTCTGTGATATTTAATATATGGGATAATATCTTAAACTGGTGGCTATTGAGATGTTATATTAAACTGCTTGCTAAAAACACCTGTTGCTCCTCAGAGACCCAGTTTTCTCCTACACTAATGCCTAAAAATCCCCAGTCACTTTGAGGGTCATGAGATGTTATATTAAACTGCCTAATGTCCCAAAGAGGCAATGTTTCAGCAGTATAAACTTATATTAAATTCTTAAAACATTTCATGTATGTATTTTGAGAAGATAGGTTTTGCTTTAAAATGTCAGTTCATACTACAGAATTGCACATAATACACTGCAGGGAAGTTTAAATTTCTAGAAACCAAAATAAATGTGGCCTCACCCTGACCTGGGATTCTGTTGGCATACTAGACTAAAACTTCAGCTTGCAGAGCAGGCTGCTTTTTATTTATACATATTAATCTCAATTTTTACACTGCAAAAAAAATCAATGATTTTCTCATATGATAATTGTATATGATATGGTGTAACTTCCTTAAAGCAGTATGCTGGCCCTCACAGAGAAAACATTCTTCACATGCCTAGATTAGTAATGTGAGGCCCATGTGAAAAAATTCAAAACTTTCAGAGAGTCAAAGAAAATAGGAGTTGCAGGGAAAACTGTGGTGAATCTCATAAAGAGCGGAAAATAGCATCCTTCATTAATGAAACAAATTGTGCTGTCCATTATGTTACCTACTAGGCATATGTGGTGAGATTGAAGATTAACATAAACTAAAAGGAAGAATTCAGTTCTCTAGTCCCTGTTGGACAGTGCAGAGTAGAACATTTCTATTTCTGCAGAAAACTGTACTGGACAGTACTGGACTAAAACCCAAGAGAACCACAGCTCTAGGATTAATTTTATCTGGACACACTAATGTATTTGGCTTGGACCTACTGATGTTGGCACAGAAAAAAATCCTTGAATGTAGATCTGCTCTTTCATGCCTTATGGATGGCATGAGGCACTGATTTTCTGCGCTTCGTTGGCTAATTTTTTTAATTATTAAGACTGCACCTCTGACGTATGTCTGTTTTGATTTTCTGACACATATAAAGCCGTGGCATTCCTACCTTATTTCTGAACCTAACCAATCTTCTCACAGAAACTGACCTCAGAAGAGACCGGACATCAAATTAACAATGTGATAAAGATGTGTATTGTGGTCACCACCATAATGCAGGCACGCTATAATTTAGAAACTTATTAAAACCTTCATCACATCTCATAAAGCCAGGGCTCCCATTCAGGAACTGTCTCTGGATTTTATAGCAGATCCTACCAACCAAGTAATTCTAACTTGCTTCAAACAGAATTTAGAAGATTTAGGTTTGATAATTAAACTCCTTCCCCACCATATATGGATAGAATCAAACTAAGGGAAAAATCTCAAAGAGGCAGTCAGAGCTCCTGACTTGGGGTTGATTCTGACTGGCTACCTGCTGCCTGGGAAGAGGTCAGCACAGGCTGCATAGTTATCAAGTGAGGTCAGCCTGATTTTCTTATAAAGGGCTCATCCTGCATCTGCCTTTTCACAGAGCTCGCCTGCCAGCAGAAGATTAGCTGGGAAGGCTGCAGTCACATCACTAAACTTGTTAGCATTTGTCCTGTGGACCGAGAAATTTACCAAGTACATTCAATAGTGTCATTTTGAGAGTGCTGGCATATCACCAAGAATTACTGGTCATCTGGTAATGAAAAATGCTTAACTCTGCAACTATGGTTCCAAGACACATTTATAGTATCATTAAAACAAAAACAAAAAAAAAAAAAAAGGAAAGAAAAGGTCACTTCCTGCACTACCACCATCCCTTCCTCTGTTCTTTCTTTTCTTTCCACCCTCAATCTCATCTCTGCTTGGAGCCTATTAAAATGGTTACAGAGCTCTTCTTTTGAATATCTAGGAGGCAATGTGTGAGGGAAACATAAAAGAGCAGCAATCCATTTATACCCTGGTTAACTTCTAAGTGCTTCAGTTTCCCTTTCATAAAATGAAAACAATACTTCCCCTGGAGAGTAATACATAAAACAATGCATGTAAGTGTGTGTGTAATGCCTCACCCAGTATTAACACAGTAACACACAAGTGCAAGTGGTTATTATTTAGGGCAGTGACACTGAGGCAGGATACCGTCTTGGAAGTGTTTTTCAAAGGCTGGTTACAAAGCCTTAGTGGGCCACAGTGGGTTGTGATCAATACTGGAAAAACAAAATTAAGTAGAGAACAGACATATCAGAATATGTCACTCATGGGAAAGGAAGTACTATTAAAAAAAAAAAAAAAAACCTTTTCCACATAGCATTTGTTTTAGGTGCACTGACTGGTCTTAGTCAAAAAATGAAAGTTACTAGCGTGAAATACTGAAAGTTACTAACTTGGAATACTAACTGCAGTCAGCCAGACTCAGGGTCCTTTACTGCGCAGATAAGTCATGCCCCTCCTGACTCTCTTAAATGGCTAACAGTCAGCAAAAAACCAGCACTCCTCTGACAGCATAGGGCCAGCCTCCTTAGCCTCCTCTTCAAGCCCCTCCTCACCCAGCGGCAGCACATGGGCCTTTTTGTTTCTCCAGCAACCACTCCAGGGCCTCTGAAGCACTGCTGTTCCCTCTGCCAGAAAGATTTTACCTTAGTCCTTCAGAGAGCTAGCTGCTCAAAAGCCACCTCTTCAGAGAGACCTTTGCTGACTCCATAACACTGTGATCCCACTCCGTGTCCCTACCCCTAGGGAGAGCCACCCACACTAGTACCAAATGTGTTATCTATTTCGCACTGGCAGGAAGGTCATTTTATTCAAGTGCATTGTCTTGTCGTCACCCAAGGTTACTCTTTTTGAAAGTATGATCTTCAAAAAAATTTTATGTATATGAGTGGGAAACTTTCTGAAACTGATTACATCCCCTTCTGCCATCAACAAGAAGATACTAACCATACTTTCACTTTTTATTAAGATTTCAGGCTTCAGTGGCAATTTCATTTCTTTAACTAGTTATAACAAAACAAAACCTTTGCAGTGGCCACAGCTAGCTCTGTTCTTTTTGCAGCTGCTCTCGGGATTGGTTCCCTTCATTTTTGTCTCAGTACTGAGCTGAGGAACTAGATAACCAAACCTGCAAGAACTGTGTATAAAGTATCTGGGTAAGAGCTGGGAGTGAAAGGCAGGAACTTGAGGCTTACGGGACTTTGTTTACTAGTTCTTGCTTTATTTGAGTATCAGAGTCAACAGATCATAACCCCTACACTAAAACTACCAATGGCAGGCCAGAGTGTTGCCATGTTTGGCACAGGGAAGACAGTTAAAAAGTGTGCTAGATAATAATACAGCTTCTAAGCACCTGATTTGGGTGACTTCATGAACATTTGGAGAGGGAAATGAATGAAGCACATCCACAGAACTTCTTTAGATTTGTCTGAGGCTCACAGTTCTCAGAGAACACACTTACTGAGGATTTTTTTTTTTTTAATGTTAACTTTCTAGTGTTTAAAATCAGCTGCAATCCCTAACTCTTTCAAACACTTCAGAGAAGTACCAACCAGCTTTCACAGGAACTTCAAAGACCTTCTCTATCTTTGTGAAATCCCAGTTCCAGACACCTGTGGTTAATCCAAATGGGGGCAGAATCACATCCCAGATTCTTAATAATTTCCAGGAAAAAAGGCCACCGGGTCTCTCACTTTAGGGTTTTGTTTTAATTCTGCTAAATCAGCATTGGTTCAAAATGAAAGGAATTAACTGTATCCAAAGAACAACAAGGATCTGGCGGGATCCAGTCCCTATAAACAGTTAAGTAATCAGGAACATCTGTTTTGGAGGGTTTGTAATATTACTGTGGAAGTCAGTTCAACTACCAAATCCTGACCGTAACAGAAACAAATACCTAAGAACACAGAAAGTTCTCTGAAGAACATCCAACAGAGTAAATCCATGGCCACATGAACTCTCTACGGACAAATTCAGATGACCAATTTTCTGGTTACCTATGAAAATATATCAAAAACAAACTCATAGGGTTGAGGATATAGCTCCATGGTAGAGGGCAATCCCCAGCACCACCACCACCACAACAACAAAAAACAAAACCCACCACATACAAATGACCACCCCCCAACCAAAACAAACAAACAAAAACCCTTCTTAGCTAGAGGGCTAAAGCTTAATACATGCTTCCACAGCTTCTTAATGCCTGGGAGACCACCTTTAAGTAAAGATTCAGGAGATTATTCTAACAAATTTTGCTCTGTCCCAAGTCATTAATAACTGGCAACTGACAACTCCAGGGGCTACATTTCAGTTCTCATCCTTCCCATCCTCTTGAAAGTACCACCATTCTTCCAGCACTGGCACCCTCAAGATCCCATGCTATATTCCTGTTCCTTAAGTATTCAGTCACTAGGGTTCTGAGGCACAGCCAATGGCTCCTCTCTATGGGGTTACATTAGTTCCTCCTTGCTATTTATTTATTTAGTACTGGGGATTGAACCCAGGGGCGCTTTATAACCACCATCTTCAGGTTTGTGGATGCCACCCACACAACCAACTCAGATGTTGCTCTAGCTCCTTCTCATTGTGCAGCTGGTATTTCTACTGCATGAGTGACAGGCTCCAAGGGCTTTAAACCAGGATATGCAAGCTAATTTCTCTAGGAACTATCCCTACAGGTATTCTTATTCATGCAGTCATCTACACTAGAAACCAGGGTGAGAGGACCCACTCCAGTGCTGGGTCCTCCCAAGTATCTTTTTAACATGAAAAATTCTTTCTCTTTCTCTTCTCTCTCTCCGAGCAAAGATTACAACCTACATTTTGGGCTTCTTACCTCTAGTGTCTCCTTCTAAATCATTTTTCACACACTACCAAAATGATCTACAAGAAACATCTTTCTATCATTTTGGGATTTACAACACTGTGTCTTCTAATATGGCCTATTATAAAGTACCTTAACTAGCCTGGATTCAACCCGCCTTTCTAGCTAGCACTCATCAATTCCAGGCACCTTCACAGTCACACATTTGGTATGTCCTTTCCTGGCCTTCTCAACTTTCCTTTGAGATTCCAATAGAAGGGCCTCTCCATGTATAAGACTTAGGATCTCTAGCTATAGAGCAAATTCCTCCTCTCCTCCCTCCCTTTTGCCTCCACTTCTCTTCTCCCCACTCCAGCCACTGAATTCAAGGGCAGAGAGCTTCTCTCTTCAATCTTATGCCCTAGCACAGGAAGTGTTCAATACACAGGAAATATTCAATAAATACTTAATTTAAAAGTCATCCATTATAAGCATAAACCCTTTAGTATTTTGCCATACATGAATGAAGTTTAAACATCAGCTTCTGGAGTAAACAGTTTACATCATTTTGCATTTGTTACAGAAGAGTTGTAAGACTCAAATAGGTTTATTCAGGAAGTTAAAGAATAAAAATTTCTACAAATTTAACATCTATGGCTTTATATTTAAGATTATTTTTTCAATAGTCATTAAAGCACGTTACTTCACAAGAAATGCTAACATCCAATAGGGGATGGGGAAAAAAATGGACTCTACCATTTAACATAGACATTTCCTAATTTTTTGTAATTTATATGGAGTTTAGAGCATTTTGAAGCAGTTACAATGCTAAAAGCATTTGCCTAGAGAGTGCAAGGCTCTGAGTTCAATTCCCAGCATTGGAAAAAAATTTTTTTTAAAGAACTATAAAATTGTCAAAAGATAGAAATGTATCTGTAAGCATGCAATTCAAAATCAAATGACAGGTATTTCTAAAATTAGTCTTACAGATGAGGGAATTGTAGCCCAAAGAATTTTAGTTTTAGTCAGGAACAGGGGTGTAGTGGTGTACGCCAGTAATCCGAGTAACTCAGAAGGCTGAGGCAGAAGGATCTTAAATTCAAGGTCGGCCTCAGCAACTTGGTGAGACTCTGTCTCAAAAACAAAACAAAAGGGCTGGGGATGTGGCTCAGTGGTAATGTGAAAAAGATTAGTTTTGTATTTAAGATCACACAGCTATCTGGGAACTATTTGGGGGAGACCCAGGACTTTGGTTCTCATTTCAGACTAACACCATTCATAAAACATGTGCAAACTTATAAATAATTGTGCTTTTACCAAATACTTAGTCATACAACACCTGATAACAATAATACTAAATGACAAATGTTAATAGCATAAGAGCAAGTAAAATCCTGATTTTGAAAACTTAGCTAAACCTTGGTTGTTGGCAGGTGGCTTATGACCACAGGATTGTTAGTTTTGGGAAAAGTTTACAAAGGAGAACAGAGCAGAAAGGATAGTAGAAAAAGTTGGAAAAACTTACTCTCTCACCTGAAACAACAACAAAAGAAAGGAGAAGGAGAGATAGAGAGAGATGAAATATAAGAAAGAATTGTTTTAAAGACAATGGACATCAGATAACATTCCTGGGTTATGGTGAAAAAAATTGAATGGGCCCTATAAATGCCCCCAATTTATTGCTTGGAAAGAGACTCTAGATCATGGACAGGGAGGTAAGGCAGAGTTCAGTGGACTTTCTAAATTGAAAAGATGAAGCTGGAGGTATGGGGAAATTGAGTCCACTAGAGTTCACGGGAAAGGCCACTGGAAAGAAGAGAACTATATAGAGAACTTCAGAGATAGGCAGAGTCCCTCCTAAAGGATTTAGTAGTAACTCAACTACTGTAATGAGACCTTAGTACCCCAGATTGGCACAGGGTATGTTCTCACCAGCAATATAAATTGTAATTCAGGCATTCTGGGTAGAGTACTCAAACAGCCCTAAAGCTAGTCTTCTTTGTATCTGCCTAATAAACTGTAAATGTAACTCCTCCTGAGAGGAACAAAGTTTAAGAATACTTACAGAAATAAACAAATATCAAGTACATGACAAGGTAAAATTCATAATGTCTAGCATCGAATCAGTGATTGAATGCATGTATACCATTCATTCAAAGTGCAGAAACATACTCAAAACGAAGAGAAAAATCAACCAGCTGCACCTGACCTGAAATGACAAGATGACAGAATGAGCAGCCAATGACATTAAACACAGTTGGTAGAACTGTACATGTTTAAATAAGTGAGTTTAGTAAGGTTAGAGGATAAAATATAAATATACAAAGTCAATTTTATTTTAAAAGGCCAGCAATAAAATTAACCAGAAATTGAAATTTAAAAAAAAATTATAAACATTTATGATAGAATCAAACACGAAACACTCTATGATAAATCTGACAAAAAAAGATGTTAAAGACCTGCCCTAAAAACTACAAATCACTGCTGAGAGAAATTAAAGGAGATGTAGATTAGTGGAGAGATTTATTTGTTAATAGGAAAACTCAATATTGTTAAGATTTCAATTCTCAAATTAATCTACAAATTCAAGGCAATCCCATCAGGCTTTGTTTGTGTATTTTTGTTGTTGTCGCTGTTTTGGTAGAAATTGCCAACCTGGTTCTAAAATTCATGTGGAAATGCTAAAAGTGTCTAGAAAACTCAAATCAGTTGGAAAAAGAACAAAGTTGGAGAGTTGACACTCTGATCTCATGACTTCTTATAAAGCCATAGTGATCAAGAGTGTGCTACTGGCACAGAGACAAATAGGTTAATGGAATAGTACAGAGTCCCAAAATAAATCCATACATATATAGACAACCAATACTGGACAAAGGTGCAAAGGTGGTACACCTTTGAAAGTGAGGAAAGGATAGTCTTTTAAACAGAAAACGCTGGAGCAATGTGCAAACAAAACATTTAGCACACATTCTGCATCAGGAATCCACCCCCACAAACACACACACACACATATCTTAAAATGGACTAGGAACCTAATGTAAAATCTAAAATTATAATACTTCTTGAAGAATACACAAGAGAATATCTTTGTAACCTTAGATTAGGCACAGATTAATCCTTAAGACACCACACCAACAGCAGAACCCATGAAGAACAAATGGGCAAACTGGATTCAACAAAATAAATTTCTAGTCTTCAAAAGATACCATTAAGAGAATGAAAACAGACTGGGAAGAAAAATTTGCAAAGCATGGATCTGATACAGCATGTAAATATACATAAAACTCTTAAAACTGAAGAGTTTGAAAAGAACTCAGACAAATGATTTTAACATACTCCACACACAAAGGACAGAAGGCATTAACTACATGAAATCAACATCACTGGTCTTTAGGGAAATTAAAGATACAATGAAATAAAAATACATTAAAATATACATTAAAAATTACATTACATTAAAAATACAATGAAATACCACCACACAACTAATGGAATAACTAAAATTAATGAGATTGCCAATACCAAGGATGTAAATGAACTGGAACTGGCACACTGGCTGATAAGAATGCAAAATGGTACAACCACTTTAGAGAAGTTTAATAATTTCCTTAAAAAGTTAAAACACACCTCTTGTAGGTAATAATCAAACCAAGGAATGAATAAGTCCATACAAAGACTTATAAGCTAATGTTCAAAGTTTTATTTGTAACAGCTAAAAATTGGACACAATACAAATGGTGAATAAACAATTATAGTACAGCCACAAAATGGAATATTACTCAGCAATTAAAAGGAATAAACTATTGAACAATACAACATGGACAAATCTCAAAATATGTAGCTAAAAGCCAGACCATACCAGTTGGTATACATCTGTAGTCATAGATACCTGGGAGACTTGAAGCAGGAAGACTGCTTGAATCCAGGAATTAGGGACTGGCCTGGGCAATATAGTAAGACTATTTCTTAAAAAAGAAAGAAAAATCAGATTGAAAGTATATACTGCAAATTTTTGTCACACACACCTCAGATAGAGCACTAATCTCCAGGATATATAAAGAACTCAAAAAACTTAACACCAAAAAAAACAACTCAATTAATAAATGGGCTAAGGAGCTGAACAGACATTTCTCAGAAGATATACAATCGATCAACAAATGTATGACAAATGTTCAACATCTCTAGCAATTAGAGAAATGCACATCAAAACTACTCTAAGATTTCATCTCATGCCAGTCAGAACAGCAATTATCAAGAATACAAACAACAATAAGTGTTGGCGAGGTTGTGGGGGAAAAGGCACGCTCATACATTGCTGGTGGGACTGCAAATTGGTACAACCAATCTGGAAAGCAGTATGGAGATCCCTTGGAAAACTTGGAATGGAACCACCATTTCACCCAGCTATCACACTCCCCCGTCTATACCCAAAAGACTTAAAAACAACATACTACAGTGATGCAGCCACTTCAATGTTTATAGCAGCTCAATTCACAATAGTTAAACTGTGGAACCAATCTAGATGCCCTTCAACAGATGAA